>PVLC010007621.1:18135-62549 GCA_004027655.1 Graphiurus murinus | reverse complement strand
CAAAACTCTCTCTCAAAATTGACGGGGATATAAAAACCTTCCATGACAAACAAAAACTGAAAGCATTCATGTCTTCCAAACCAGGACTAGAGAAAATACTCAAAGAGATTAACTACAAAGAAGAACTAACAAACAAACGTCAGAACCAGAGAAACAATAATTTCCAGGAAGCAAACAACTAAGCAAAGAAGAACAAACAATACTGCAAATAGAAACTCTGGGTTGATTCTATGTATCCTTAAGATTAAGAAATATTGTGTAAAGTTCTAAAAGCTTAAAAAAAACATAGTCTGAATCATGCAGCTACTTCTCTCTTTCCCAATCTGCTTAATTTACTCTTATGTCCAGGTAATTTTCACAGCCTCTACATACTTTTATGCATAATGTGGACTATGGAAAGGTATCCCAGGATAAGACAGGGGAGTGCTGAGTTGCTAGGGATGGTAGAGCACTTGCCTAGCATATGCAAGGTCCTGGGTTCTACTTCCAGCACTGTAACAAATAAATAAATGGCAGGTAAGAGCTGGAAGGTAGGGGACAGGTAGAGGGGAGGGGTAGGAGGATTAAGGGACAGAAATATGGACCAGGATGCTAAATTTGCCCATAGGAAGCCAAAGATTTAGTGTACATCACCCTAAATATAGAAAATACGTTCTCTTTAACCATCTCGCCAAATGGTGGTGGTTGGGGGGGGGGGTCCTTCCATTCCACAGTGCTTGTTCTGTTGGCTAATGGGGAGAGAAAATGGCAACCCCTCTTCTTTAAAAAAAAAAAAAGATAAAAATTTCTTAAAATTATCCAGTTCATATAAAAATCCAAAGTGCACTATGCTAGTATTTCAAGATGGAAACTGTATCAACCAAGAGATAAGATGCCCCAGTTCAAAGTGCTTTCTCCATGAGCTCCTATAGGAAATAGAAATCTTTCCTGATGTGTTATCACAAGTACTTCTGGCTTCTCTGAGCAGGGAGTTTTTCTTTTTATGTAGGCTGCTAGAAAGCACAGATTTTGGCCCATCTCACCAAGACAAGATGACATTCTTATGCCAACCACACTCCTATAGCTTGCCTTTTCTTTCTCACACATTTCTAATTTATCTTGCTAAATCCTCTCAAAATTTGTGTGTGTGTGGGGGGGGGGGGGGTTGAACCCAGGGCCTTGCACATGCTAAGCATGTGCTCTAACAGTAAACTCCACCTGCAGCTCCAATCCTCTCAATCTTTAGGTAATTCATTAAACCCTTCTTAAAATACACATACGTATACTTGGGAGGCTGAGACAGGAGGATCACAGGTTTGCAACCAGCCTCAGCCACTTAGTGAGGCCTTTCGCAAATTAATGAGACCCTGTTTCAAAATAAAGAATAAGATAGGGCTGGGATATAGCTCAGAGGTAGAATGTCCCTGGGGTTCAACCCCCAGTACAAAAAAAAGCATATGTACATAAGTCTCTATCATGTATCTACATTTACATTCTAGATATAAACCATAGAAATTTTTAGTTGTTATGTTACACTCATGATTCTATGAGAAATAAAGTACTACATCATTACAGGAATTTGCACTGGTGCATTTTGATGAAATTTTACTTTAAAGTTTAAAAATGCCTCATCATTATTTCAATCAAAATAAGTCTCCAGGCATAACTTCAGTCCCATATGCCAGGCCTCTGGCATAGCAGCATAGCCAAAGGACACCAACACTGTGATTTCATCCTCTAGGCCTTCTGAACAGGTGCTATCTAGGCCTGCTTTAAATCTTATAACATTGACCTACTTTCAAAAAAATATGAAATATGTAAAAAAAAAAAAATCAAAAGATCTTTTTTTTCCTCTTCTCTCTCTCTCTCTCTCTTTTTTTTTTTTAGGTGGGATCTCGCTATGTTGTCTAGACTGGCCCTTCTTATCCTCCTGCCTCAGCCTCCTTAGTAGCTGGGATTACAGGCATGAGCCACTGCATTCAGGAAATCAAAAGATTCAAATACGATAAAAGTCTTAATATCAGTCTTAAAGGTCTGACATTAAAGAGCAAGTAAAATGTAATTAGGATGGGGAAAATAGAAAAAGAAAGAAGAACCCAGGATAAGAAGAACTACTGCATTAAGCCTAAGTGAGCCTCCTGGCATACAAGGTGGGGGGAAACAATATCAAATATCAGTTACCCAATTGACATAGACAAGAAA
The DNA here is from genome assembly GCA_004027655.1 of Graphiurus murinus. NCBI lineage: Eukaryota > Metazoa > Chordata > Mammalia > Rodentia > Gliridae > Graphiurus > Graphiurus murinus. Next base: position 60,368 of record PVLC010007621.1, on the reverse strand, counting down.
AGGAGACCTCACAGTTTTTCAGAACAAACTTTTTACTAGGGCTAAACTAGAAGAAAAATGAAAATAATTCTTTGTGAACTTTTACGTAAATTAACTGGCACAACACATTTTTTTTTTTTTTCTGGTGTGGTACTGGGGATTGAACCCAAGAGTATTCTACCTCTAAGCTACACATCCAGCTCTTTTTAATTTTTAATTGGTTTTTTTTGTTTGTTTGGTTGGGGTTTTTTTGTTGTTGTTTTTTGTTTTTTTTGCAGTACTGGGGATTGAACTCAGGGGCATTCTACCTCCGAGCTATACCCCCAGCCCTATTTTTTTATTCTTTATTTTGAAACCAAGTCTCACTAAGTTGCAGGGAGTGTCTCACTATGTAGCTGAGGCTGGCCGCGAACCCGGATTCTTCAGTCTCAGCCTCCCAAATGCTGGGATTACAAGCGTACACCACCACGCCCGGCTTTGTTGTTGTTGTTTTTTTTTTTTTGCAACAGAGTCTCACTAGGTTGCTGAGAATCTCACTATGTTGCTGTGACTGTCCTCGAACCTGCAATCCTCTTATCTCAGGTTCCCAAGTACTGGGATTACAGGCATATGCTACCACATCTGGCTGTACAACACATTTAACAGGCCCTGAGTAGCAGTTTTACAGAGTTAAGGATGAAATCATTTGAAGAGTTTTTACAATATTGATTCCAAGGCCTCATATCTGCTGAATCAGACTCAGGTTTCAAACAGCTTCCCAGACACTGCTGATAGTACTCACATCTGGAAACAACACTGACTTGAACAACACTTTTAAAATATCAAATGTATCAACCTAGTTTTTGACAACAGCTGAAGAGCAAATTGTTCCAGACTAAAACCAATAAGGAGCCTGGAGTGCACGTACTCTGTGCCCTCTGTCAAGTTAGATTCCTCACACGGATGTGACAAAACAAAATTTTATAATGAAAACCAAAGACCCTGGTATGTTCTTTCCCAGATAACTTTATCTGCTTAGAGCTTGGGTTGTAGACAGCTTCAGAAAATTCCCAACAGAAATCTCAAGTGTATAAAGAAATATTTAGAGCCGGGCGTGGTGGCGCACGCTTGTAATCCCTGCATTTGGGAGGCTGAGACCAGAGGATCCAAGTTGGCTGCCAGCCTCAGCTACCTAGGGAGGCATTCCACAACTTAGTGAGACCCTATTTCCAAATAAATAATAAAAAATAGGGCTGGGGGTATAGCGCGGAGGTAGAATGCCCCTGAGTTCAATACCCAGTACCTAAAAAAAAAAAAATAAAAAACTAAATATTTAAATTAATGCTCCTGGTGAAAGAGGTCTCTGTGATGTAGATTTTCAGGTAGAAATTACTCATTATTAAAATCTAATCTAGAAAACCTTGATGTGGTATGTGTTAGTCATCCTTCCGCCACTATAACAAAAATACCTGAGATTATTAACTTATAAAGAGGAAATGTTTACTTTGGTTCATAGTTTTGGAGGTCCTAGTCCATAGTTGGCCCCATTACTTTGGGCCTGTAGTGAGGTAGTACCTCACGGAGAAGGTGAGGGCAAAACCTCACCGCCAGGAAGCAAAGGGGAGGAAGAAGTGATTGGGTTCCACAATCAGGACTTCGAGGGCATGCCCCCAATGATCTAAGGACCTCTCACCACTAACTCGCAGTAGTCACTCTAGGGGCGAAGCCTTTAAAACACAGTGTGTGTGTGTGTGTGTGTGTGTGTGTGTGTGTGTGTGTGTAGGGGAGATTCAAATCCAAACTATTGCAGAGTAATTTTAAACATTTTGGTTTTTAGCAAGTCTACATGTTATAAGCTTTCTAGAAGACTGAATTAAAACACACCCCATGGAAATATCTGATTTGATATATATATATATATTTTAAAGGTTTCAGTTATTTTCTATTAACATATATTCGAGATTGGCTAATAAAAATGTTGGGGCAGAAGGTATGGTTCAGTGGTAGAGTGCACACCTAGCATGTGTGAAGACTTAAGTTTGATCTCCAGCCCCTTGCCCCCTGATGCATAACTGAATTTGGTTTTGGCATAACTGAGCTACATACTGAGGGTAATTAGCCAATATATCTAGTTTCTATTGGAAGCAATCCTAAGACTCTGCCAAGAAGGAGGAAAGTGTGCTTGTCTTCCTATATGACCACAGGAAAGCACTTGAATATAAAAGCAGTGGGGATGCACAGAGCAGAACACAGAGATCCTTCACAGTATTCTTCACATTGAGATGCTCTGCTGTGAGGATCCGCTTGGAATCCCAGTTGGTGTAAAAATCATTTTAAGCTGAAGATATCTGAGATGCAAATGATGCTGGAAGATGCCATCTAGGAGTTTTCTTTATCTAAAAGCAGCAACTTCTAGGATATAAACTTTCCTCTCTAGGGAAGTTTCACAGAACACAAGAAGACCACTCATGCCTGCAAAGAGAAACATTATCATAAACTTACCTACCTAAAAACATGTCTGTCTTCCCTATACAAACTCATTTATCCTTCCCCATAGGAGTCGTTTCTTCCTCCACCTCATCCCTACTAAGTTAGGTATAAAGCCAACTCTAAGCACTTCTTTTCTGCAAAACTCCTGTGCACATAAAAAAATATATTAGCATCAATAAAATTTGCATGACTTTTCTCCTGTTTGTTTTTGTCAGTTTAATTCAAAGTCATCAGGCACTAAATCTGAAAGGATAGAGAAAAGGGTTTATTCCTCCCCTACACTGTTATGAGCTCAATTTTGCCCATGCAAAGTCTATCAATGATACTGTGATAGGAGTTTTAAAAAGCTTAGGAGGTGATAGATCAAGATCATGGTTTTGCTCCATAGAAGGTTTCTATTTATGAACCTGGTGTGGTGGCACACACCTGCAATCCCAGCATCTCAGGCGGTTGAGGCAGAAGGATCACAAGTTTGAGACCAGCCTGGGTCACTTTGCAAGACCCTGTCTCAAAATAAAAAAATAAAAAGTGCTCAGGATGTAGCTCAGTGGTAGAGTGCCTCTCGTTTCAATCCCTGGTACTGCAAAGAAAGGAAAGCAAGCTTTCAATCTGTGGACAAAATGCTGATTATAGATCTATCCATGTTATTCACATGTAACATCTTTAACTGTCTTCTCTAAGCAGATCCACTTATAGTAGTAATGGTTAATTTACAGGAGTTGCTCCTCAAAGTTGCTTATTCTTTGTGAAGGTAATTAAGTCCAAACCTGCACATTCTAGAGAGAAAAACTTGCACTCAGCTTTGGCAGGATATGCAACAAATTGCCAGATATGTTATTTTGGAACAATAAAAGGTTGGGGTAATTACAAATACAAGAGATTATAGTCAAGTCCACTTTGATGGGCTCTACAGTCCCTTTCAAGTATGGACAGTATTTCAGAACATGAACTTGAGTTAGAAAAACATGGGTTTTGCAACTCGCTAGCTACATGACCTTGAGAAAAATACTTCATCTCTACAAGTCTTAATTATCTCAACTGTAAAATGGGGATAAAGTATCTACCTTACTCCTGAGGATAGAGATAATGTGTGTGAAGTGCTTATGCAGATAGATTCCTAATAGTGAGTATTCAACAAAGGCTAGTAATGAGCTGAGCACTGTGGCTCTATCCTGTAATCTCAGCAACTCCGGAGGATGAGGCATGAGGATTGCAAGTTTGAGGCCATCTGGGCAATTTAGCGAGACTGTGTCTCAAAATAATTTTTTTTTAAAGGGGCTGGTGATGTAGCTCAGTTGTTTAGTGCTCTCCAAGCATGCACAAGGTCCTGGGTTCAAACCCAACCTCCAATAACACACAAACATACACACACACACATACACACACACACACACACACACACACACACACACACACACACAAACACCAAAAAACCACACACACACCGAAAAAAAAAACAACCCTTTTTTCAAAGGGAGTAGTAATGAAAATATTATCATTTCAAATAAAAAAATGATTTTTAAAATGTTGGCAGTAACATATCTTTCCCAAATGTTTTCTTTGACCAAATGCTGTAAGGAGGGAGTCACAAGCAATTCCTTTGATCAAATTAAAATTCTGTTTGATACCAAAGTCTTCATTCTCCTGAGCCTCCTGTGCCCCTAACAATCAGCAGCCCAGTCTTAAGCAAAATAGGTTTAACAAGCAAGCAAATGATTACTTTTAACTCTAATATATGCATCTTAGGTAAAGATAAGCAAGAAAAAAATGATTCAATAACACTAGACTCTTGATTAGGAACACAAATACAAGTTATACCTTAAATATACCCCACAAACCATTATTTAACAGCACTAGATTACTACGGTGTTCGGCTTAGCAAAAACTTTCCTACTGGTTAAGATGACTGTCTCCTATGCATACAGCCCAGACAAGTATGTCTCAACCAGGTCTTCTAGAGGAGAGGCCTGGGGAGACTGTTGTGGTTCTGTGCTTCCAAAGCAGCACAGTTCTTTTAAGGTTTTATTCATTATTCATACAATGTGGTTAATTATTTTTATACATTTGTTCTTTTTTTTGTTTTTACTGGAGATTGAATCCAGGGGCATTGTTCCTCCAAGTTACACCCCTAGCACTTTTTTATTTTTTGTTTTGAAATAGGGTCTCACTAGATTGCTGAGAGTCTTGCTACATTGCTGAGGTGGTCCTTGAACCTGTGATTCCCTTATCTCAGCCTCCCAAGCACTGGGATTGTAGGCATATACCAGCATGCCTGGTTCATCTATCCAATTTTTTAAAACTGATTCTTGAAAGTCTGAAATCAGAGACCTATTAGAGATAAGCTAGGCACAGTGGTACTTGAGAGGCTGAGACAGGAGGATCACAGGTTTGAGGCCAGCCTTGGCAATTTAGTGATATCCTGTTTCAAAATAAAATTATACAAAGGGCTGGGGGTGTACCTCAAAGGTAGAATGCCCCTGGATTCAATCCCCAGTAAAACATACACACATTAATCCCTGCCTGAGATGGCTCTTGAGTTTTCAGAAAAAAAAGAGCAAGTCAGAAAGATGCTCATAAATTTCTGCCTTTAAAGAAAAAAAAAAAAAAAGCAGCAATCAGTGAATTCATTTTATCCTAAAGTCAGCTTTCTTAATTAGAAGTCCTTTGTTGTTCTTCTCATGAAAAACAATAGAAAGAGAATTTTAAAACTAGTTAGATATTCTCGGATCAGATACGTAAAATCGGATCTTATAAATTGCTTTGAATTTACACTCACTTTCTTTCCTCTTCCACCCTGTCTGTGAGTTGCTCAAGAAGAGAAACCTGTGTCAATTGCAGATGCCATGCTGCCGGCACAGGACTTCAGTTCACTGTTTTCATCAGAGACACACAACTTGCTCAACTAGTTCACAGTTTCATTCCAGAAATTCCTGTAGGCTTTTCTTAAGAAGAGTATTCCTGTTCTTCTTCAGAGTAACTCAGTTTGTGGTTTCTCTGAATTACTAAGTTATTTATTTCCCAGAGGATGGGAAAGGTTTTCTAGCCCAAATGTTTAAACTTAAGTTTTAAGGAGAAATAAATTGGAAAAAAGAAGATATTGACATTGGAGATAGAGATTATTCTTATAAGAGTTGTCACCTTGGACACATACTTTGTAGCTCTAATTTTAAAGTGGAAATCCAATGCCACTTAAATCAGTGTGGGAAAGATGGATTATTAATTACTAAGTTGTACTGGAGCAATGCTGGTCATCTGGAGAAAAATAAACACTGGCTTCCCATCTTATACCCCCCCACACACACAAATTCTAGATGGATCAAAACTTTAACTGTATAAAACAAACCACGAATGCTCTAGAAGAAGAACTGCATTAAAAAAATCTTGGAGTCTCTTCATTTTCAAACTAGGAAATAAAACCCTTATTAAGAAGAGTGAGTGTGGAAAGTGTTTTTCTACCAAAACCCTTTGCAACATAGATGACTTTGAATCTAGTCCACATCCAAGTCGGCCAACCTTGGAGGATTGAATTTATTAATCCATGGAACGACCACAGAAACAGAACCTTTTACAATCTGTGGCATTTGCAAAGAGCGGAGTTGAAGAAAAGCTCGCAGCTGTTCATTGTAAAAGTCAATGCCAGAGCCTGGCGTGGTGGCACACGCCTGCACTCTCAGTTCTTGGGAGGTTGAGACAGGAGGATCACAGGTTTGTGGACAGCCTCAGCAACATAGCAAGATTCTCAGCTACCTAGTGAGACCCTGTTTCAAAATAAAAAATAAAATAGGGCTGGGAGTGTAGCTCAGAGGTAGAATGTCCCAGGTTCAATCCCCAATACAGTACTATCTGAAAATTACTACCATATTTTCTTCTTTTTGCTGTGGTAACAAATTTAGCAGCTTAAACCAACAGAGACATACTCTTCTACAGTTCTGGAGGTCAGAAGTCTGTAATCTGTTTCACCAGGCTAAAAGGTGTGGCAGGGCCGCGCTCCTCTGGACCCTGGCTGGGAGAGGGTTTCCTTGCCTTTTCCAGGTTCTGTGAGGCTGCCTGGCATTCCTTGCTCTCTGTCCCTTCTCTCACCACTTCATCCTTCTGTTTTCCTTGGTGCATCCCCTATTACTCTCTCTGATCCCGCCCCACTTCTAAGGACTCTGTGATTAAGGCCCCTAGATAATAAGAATAAGGTAATAAGAATAAGGTAATAAGGTAAGATAACCTAAGTTCATAGTATTAGAATGTAGACATCTTGGAGGACATTATTCAGGCAGGCATACTGCCCTAAACTGCTTTTTTATATTACAATCAGTTGCTCACTAACACAAGTTTTCTACTGCTTTCTGCAATTTAGTCATTTAGAATTAAATCTCAACAGAAACATCTATAAAACTAAAAGAGAAAGAAAGAAACCCAAATCTCTAGAGAATAAACTCTTTTCTATTATTCCAATCTGAGTAACAAAAAACATTAACTTTCAAAACTCATTTTTCAACATTTATTTTGTGTGTGTGTGTGGGGGGGGGTTCTGGGGATTGAACCCAGAGGCATTCTGCCTCTGAGCTACACCCCTAGCCCTGTTTTGTTTTTTGCTTTGAAACAGGGTTTTGTTAGGCTGCTGAGAGTCTCACTAATTTGTGGAGGCTGGCTTTGAACCTATAATCCTCCTGTTTCAATCTCTTAAGCCCAAGGATTACAGGCATGCATCACCATGCCCAGCTAACATTTGCCTATTTATTTATTTATTTATTTATTTATTTATTTATTTATTTATTTATGTGGTACTGGGCATTGAACCCAGGGATATTCTACCTCTGAGCTATACCCCCAGCCCTATTTTTTAGTCTTTATTTTGAAACAGGGTCTCACTAAGTAGCTGAGGCTGGCCTCGAACTGACAATCCTCCGGTCTCAGCCTCCCAAGTACTGGCATTACAAGTGTGTGCCACCACACCAGGCTTACATTTGCCTTTTTATGACACAGGCATTTACTTCCAAACACAGCTGCAGAAGAGTAACACACATTCCAAAACACCGCTCTTTGCTTCGTCCACACCATTCCCCACATCCGTCTTTGCCTAGCCGGAGCTCCATTATGTCCACTGCAATGGCGGTCCCTAAAACACCGCTAATGAAACTTCACAATTTAATACAATCCTCCGTTCTAATCCTGGCTATGGAAGTTCCTCCTTGTTTTTATAAGATTTCCTCTTTCTTTATGATTCATTTTTGCAATTTCCTTTTCAACTCTATTCTTTACCAAATGTGTCCAGGTTCTTGATTCTTCTTCCTTTAGACTTTCCAAGATATGATACCACCAGTAACTCTAAACCCCATTTTAATTTTAACCACTATCCTACGCTATATTGTATGTTTCATTTTCCTAAACTTCCTTTCCTCCCTAAGTATCCTTCAAGTCTTTCCTAAATTCCGGAAATGTAAGATTAAGGAGGAATTTCCACATAAGGGAATTCAAAGCTAACAAATATATCATGCTGTTTTAATAATGTTGATTTCTGATCCTTACACTTATATTTTATAAAAACATAGTTTTGCAATTTCTCTGACCAACCCATTCTATTTCTTAACAACCCACATCCTCCCTCCCATACAATCATTTTTCTCAATACTGTTACTGTTAAATCAGATTTTAGTTGGAAACAGTTAAGTATAAGAGTGAGCCATTATGCTCCCAAAGAAACTCTCCTGGAGCTCATTTTCCACCTCAGCAATGACTGTTCCTGGAGAAACATCCTCAGAAAATGGAAATGCTGATTTATGATGTGAATGCTCAAAATACTCTTCTGTTTTTCAACTCCTTATTTAGCGGGCGTGATGTCATCTTGCATGTCTGCGAATGCAGGGCTAGGAAAAGGGACTCCCAAAGCAAGCCAGAGCTGGAAAGGATCAAAACAACAGTGGGAGTTATCCCAGGACATCCTGTACTCCCTTCACTGGTTAAGACAAAACAACGGAGACCCTTATTTACTTTGTGAAGCCAAATCCAAAGCAGAAAAAGATGTTCTCCTTATTGAATAGGCTGCAAATGCTGAAAGGATCAATCACTGAGCAAAGTTCATGTACAACTTTGTGTGTGTGTGTGTGTGTGTGTGTGTGTGTGTGTTACTAATGCTGGAGATTGAACCCAGGGGCATTCTATCTCAAAGCTATACCCCCAGCTCTTTTTTTTTTTTTTTTCTTAAAAAAAAAAAAGGAGGGTCTCACTAGGTTGCTGAGAGTTTCACTGAGTTACTGAGGCCAGCCTCCAACCTCTGATCCTCCTGTCTCAGCCAAGTACTGGGATTTCAGGCATGTGCAGTACACCTGGCTCGTGTATAACTTTCTAAATGGTAAAAAAACAGGGTAGCGGCTCTTCTATGAAATTACTAAAATGACATCCAAGGGCCTAAAAGCATGTGTCTTCTAGATCTGTGCACTGCACCAGTGGGCCCAGATTCTAAGAGCCTCTTGTTCGAGCCTGCTTGTTTGGGGTGAAGGAAGCCACAGGATACTCCAGCAGAGTGTCTGGCTGCACACATAACTAAAGGTGCTTTTTTTTTTTTTTGAAAGATCATTTGAACAGCCAAGTTCTGTATCAGTTCCCTGAGCTGAATCATGTTCTCAGCCCTCGCTCCAAGCAGAGAGGACACGGAAAGCGAGCAGGCGAGAGGATCAGGATCACAGCTCGCACGCTTGCAACGTGGGTGTGAGAAACGGTTTCCAGGGAGAAGATGACAAACACACGGATGTGCCCGGAATATGCACACGGGCAGGGATTCCATCGGGAGCTGCGAGGCTGGCAAGGGCTTCAGCATTTGGATTCTCAAGGAAATGGGGTGGTAAGGAATCCCCTCAAATGTCACTGAATCTTCTTACCATCTGAACGAGACTGGGCATATTGTGTGCCGTTGCAATATGGCATTTAATAAAAGGAGGTCAAGAAACATTTTCTCCTCCGTGATTTTTTTTTAAATACAAAATCAAGATGGCAATGACTTCTTAAACAGCAGTCTGTTGAAGTGGGGATAAAATGGCACCGGCTCATGGCCTTACCCACAGCTCAAATGTCCCCCATGAAGCACATGGTCACAGCAGGCCTGCCTGACTGTGCAGAGCCTAGATTCTTTCCAGGGGTTCCCATACCAAGAAGAGCATCACACCCTGCTCAGCTCAAAGTGGGAGCTCAGTAAATGTTAGTGGAATAGGAAAAGGCTTCAAAGAGGGGGAATCCATGCCACAGAGTTTCAGCTAAGCAAATTGTGAGACAAGGGAACAGGATCTTAGACTTCAAGGAGATTTTTTTTTTCCAAAGGCCATGCATATTTGTTTGAAATTGTAAATGTCATGGATGTATTTACATAAATAGTCATGAGTATCTGCTTGTGTTTTTACAGATCGTGCCAACTATTTTCAGATAATTTCCGAAAGCAAGTGATCTTATTTGCTGCTTTCCTCCCTGCTTAGTTTTTAAAATCAATCTCCAGCCCACTATGCGCAAAACGATCGTCACAAGGAGTTCCTGCTCCTTCAGCTCACCTGCCCCATCCCTGCTCAGGTGCTTTGCCCTTCTCGAAGGGCTTCCCATGCTGCACATGTCACCATGAGACCCCGAATGCTAGGAAATGTTGCCAGCGAGTCAAGGCCAACTGAGGCCAATAGGTGAACAGACATTCTACTTTTTCCAAACCTCTACAAAAGATCCTGTAACTCATCCCACAATACTTTATTCCATAATTTACTCTCAATAAATCACATTAATGTCTGCTTGGTTTACATCCAATTCCCTGCAATTAGATCCTCAATAAAAAAAAATCCACAATTTGCCACAATTTCTTTTCTTTTATATATCTCTCATATCAGCACCACACCATTATTTTGGCAGCTCTGGAGGAAAGATCTTGAAAAAACATCCTGGATGGGGGCAAGTCAATTGAGTGTCTTCTTGCTTAATATGAAAGCTCAAAGGAAGGGCTTTAATATTGTCATTGTAGAAGGTCACCAATTCTTAAAATCCCATTTCACTACAATGTATTGTGCACCAGTTCTTTTCTAATTAAATAATTAGCAGAGTATATAAACTTCACTTCTGCAAGTAGGCAGACAGAAATAGGCCAGCATTTCTACCAAGGCTAGCAATGAGTCATCCATCCTAACCCCTAAATTACCATCTTGTTGCAGTCTGTTCAACAATTATATTTCTTGGTTAAATGCATTAAACAGATATTGAAATTGGCATAGTAGCTAGATTAATTTTGAGGTTCTTTTCCTAAATGATAAATTGCTTATCAATATGTTTAGAGAACAAAAGTATGATAGAGAAATATGCATAACAATTAAAGTAGTGAAAAATAGAGTTTTAAGATAAGTAATTAAAAGACCCTATCAAGCCGGGCGTAGTGGCGCACGCTTGTAATCCCAGCATTCGGGAGGCTGAGACTGGAAGATCCGGGTTCGAGGCCAGCCTCAGCTACTTAGTGAGGCACTCCGCTACTTAGTGAGACCCGGTTTCAAAATAAAGAATAAAAAATAGGGCTGGGGGTATAGCTCGGAGGTAGAACGCCCCTGAGTTCAATCCCTAGTACCGCAAAAAAAAAAAGAAAAAGACCCTATCAATCCATCTGAGTTTCTCTGAGATATGTCAAAAGCTCAGCTTTATCCTGGTAGCATATAATAGACAATATTCAAGAAAACAAGTGTCAATAACCATCAGATTGAGCCAGGTATGGTGGTACATGTCTGTAAGCTCACTTGGGAGACTGAGACAAGAGAATCACAGGTTGAAGGACAGCCTCAGCAAGGTAGCAAGATTCTCAGCAACCTAGCAAGACACTGTTTCAAAGCAAAAAATAAAAAGGGTGTAGTTTGGAGGTAGAATGCCCCTGAGTTCAATCCCCAGTACCACAAATAAAAGAACAAACAAACATCAAATTGGTGGACTGATCAAGGAAAAGAGTTTGAAAATCACTAAAAATTATCGGCAAGAGTATTTCTAGGGAATTAGAGAATTTGTTTTCTTTTGCCCTGAGACTAGCACTAATTTAATCTCAGATGGGACCCTCCTTCATCTAGGATCCTACAGTGATACTGACATGGAGCAAAATTGTCTGTGAACCAAGACAGATGGAGACTGTAGACGAAATAAACTTTCCTTGTCATAAGCTTCTGAGATTTTCAGTTTTCATCACAGCACGATTAAGCCTAAGCTGATTGGCATGCACAGATGAGGGCTGGTGATCTTGCAATTTCACCAAGGAAATGAACAATATGGCTAAAATTAGTCCTCTCTTAATCTAAAGCACAAAATCAGTTCACAGATGAATATTTGGGCATTTTAAAGGACTTCCATGGTGCCCAGTTCTTTTCCATTCAGTCATTCAACATCCACAGGATACCTATGATGTGGCAGGCACCGGGGCCATCCTGGCATCTTGGACCTCTCTATTCTGAGGGTGTTGTGCTCCTCTCCCCACCAGCAGCCCGTGAACACTTGTTTGCATCAGTTGAAATCCATTTCAAAGTGCAATGGACATTTGCACACAGTGCAGAGGTAATGAAAGAGCAAGAGTATTTAAGTGTGCCTGGAAAAATAAAAAGCAAGTCTCTTGGGAGCAGATGTGAAAGAACAACAGGAGTGAAGAGTCTGGGAAGCGAATGGACAAAGAATTCCTTGAGAGAAGGTGCAGCACATACAAAGGCACAAACGCTTTGGTCTGGCATTTCAGATTATTTTACCGACATTACACTTCGAAACTGTCATCTTCACTGATTAGGCTTAATAGAGGCCTATATGTTATGCTATTCCAATATGGGCTAGAATTCTGGCTGATATTAGTGGCACTACTGCAGAGGGGTTAAGAGCATGGACTTTGAGAGCTGAATTGAGCGTTTTGAGGTTGACCTCAAAGAAGATGAGAGCCGAACAGTGACTTGTGGAGGCTGGTAATGGGAGGGGGAAAGGGGTAGGTTAAATGTGGGTACCAAAATGCAGTTAGGAAGAAGAGGAGGAATCAATTGTAGGAGGTTACAGCACAGTAGGGTGGCCAAAGTTTACAACATACATATTACATATTGTGTTGCCCATTTTATGAGGAACTTGAAGGGAGTAGTTCATAGGCGCCAAAGAAATGATCAATGAATGAGGAGATGAAAATGCTAATTATACTGGTTTGATCAGTATACATTGTATACATATGTTGAATTATCACCATCAAACCCATGAGTATGCATCAATTATTACATCAATTTAAAAAAAAAAAAAAGAGGTTTGAATCCTCTTTTTTTCACTTGTCAACTATGTGATTTGGGCAAGTTATTTAACTTCTCAGGCTTCCATCCCCCATGTATAAAATGAAGATTATGCTTGGCATGGTGGTACGGTCCTATAACCCCAGTACTTGGGAGGCTGAAACAGGAGGATCACAGGTTCCTGGTCAGCCTCAGTAACTTAGAGAGACCATGTTTCAAAATAAATATAAAAAGGGCTGGGAGTATATCTCAGAGGTGGACTGCCCCTGGGCTCAACCCCTAGTACCAATAAATAAATAAATAAATAAATAAATAAATAAATAAATAAATAAATAAATAAATCAGGATTATGACAATAATGCCTCAAGGGACTGTTGTGCAGATTCAGTGAGTTAATATGTGTAAAGCACTTATATAGTTTTTGGTACAGAGGAAGCATGAGATACAGGCTATTACTGGATAAGGCAGAGTGAAAATCAAGTCTCTACATCTCAGACTTTTCAGCATCTTTATCAATAACTTGGATAAGGAAATTAAAGCCATTCTGAGTTACTATTAAGATAGTATTAGGATGAAATGGTTAACATGATGCGTACCAAAATCAAGATTCAAAATAATAATCAGAGACTGAAAAAATCAGTCAAAAGCAACAATATGTATTTATGTGGGGATAAGCACAAAATTCTTGTATTTAAACCCAGAACACAATTGTCACAAGTTTAGGAATGGGGGGGGGGGGCACTTGCTTTAAGAGCAGCATGTGTAAAACACATGGAGGGGGTAAGTTTAATTAAGCCCTGTATGAATCAACAGTGTGTTACAGCTGCCAAAAAAAAAAGAAAAAAAAGCTAATGTCATTTCAAGCCCCACTGACTCAGTTTCAGTCCATGGAATGAACAACAGTGGTGGAAATGGTCTGCCTTCCTCCCCACAGGCCAGCTCAGGGCCCAGAAAGGAGAGTGTGACAATGCGAAGGCACCTGAACCCACCTTCAGCCCGTGGGTGTGGCAAGGGACCCAGCCACACTCACGGGCTGAAGGTCCAAGGCTCGGGTCACTCCGGGCCTTGCTCCTCCCCAGCCTGTGACCTTAGGCCTTTGCTCCTCTGCTGTCAAACGCAGGTAATATATCCGGCCTTCACTGCGAGAATACAGCGCCAAGTACAGTAAAGTTTTTAAAATTATGGTAAAGCATATATAGCAACATTTGCTGGCTTAAGTGTACTGTTTGCGGGCATTAAATAGATTCATAATGTTGCTACCAACACCACTATCTATCTTGAAAACCTTTTCATTACGCCAAGCAGAAAGCCCGCTACCATTGAGCCAATGGCTCTCATTTCCCTCTTCCCCAGCCTTGAGGACCTCTAACCTACTTTCTGCCTCTATGGAGTTGCCTCTTCTAGATACTTCCCAAGACGAATTTCTTGACACCTAAGTATGTTTACAAAATGGGATGGGCTGCTGCAGGGGGAGGTGGCTTCAACTGTCACCAGAGTTGTTCAGGTAGAGTGGGAAATACATTAAGAAAATGACAAGATGGGGACTCTTTGGGGGTTGGAATAGATAGCTGAAAAGGGTCCCTGGGCTAGACAGGCTGTGAGCCTGTTAATTCCAAAGTACACTCCACATGTGTCACAGGCTCCTCTGGTCCCAATTTATCTAAGATGAAACTGAGGCAAGAGCCCTTCAATAAGTAGCCCAAGGTCATTCACTGAGTCAAGGAGAGAGCTATGCATAGAACTGAAGTCTCCCGATACACAGACCTGCCCTGCATTCCACCAGCCACGGGCTGCACCCAGTGACCTACTAGTCCTTCGGTTCCTGTATTTTTCCTCCCAAATTCCCTCGGGGCTTTGTTTGAAGGCTGTGTGAAATGTCTTAAGTGAAAAGTGGTTTCCTGACACCCAATTCTTAACTCTATTGCCAGGATGATAAGAGCTGTTAGAAAATGAATCTGCAAGCATAAAACCTCTTTGATTAATCATCAGAAAACAGTCCCTCATATTCACATTCTAAGTAATGTACACGGTGTGTGGACGTCAGACAGAGAGAGAAGGCTGGAATGAGCCCCGTACATATTCCACGGCATTCTGGAGATGTCACAGAAAATACTGCTTTTTAAAAAAGTACATATTTAGAGTCTAAATAGAGCCTTCAATTCTGATGTAATCTCTCTTAATATGGAACTAGACACAAATGTACATGAAAAAGACTCAATTTGGGTAAGGTTCCAGATTCACTGTTTTGTTTTTTAAAGACTCAGGATATGTCATTGAACTCGATGTCTATAGAGAAAGCCAATCTGTTCATTTTAAAAATAACTATGAGGGCTGGGCACGGTGGAGCATGCCTGTAATCCCAGTACTTGAGAGGTTGACACAGGAGGATCGCAGTTTCAAGGCTAGCCTCAGCAATTTAGCGAAGCTCTTGGCAATTTAACAAGACTCTGTTTTAAAATAAAAAAAATGAAATAGGGCTGAGGGTGTAGCTCGGAAGTAGAACACCCCTGAGCTCAATCCCAGTAACACACACACACACACACACACACACACACACACACACACACACACCAAAAACTATGTAACAAGTCTTTTCTAATGAAATTTGTTACATAGTTTCAGAATAAATTGAAAACAACATAATTTTTAAAAAATGTGTCTGTGTGGTACTAGGAATTGAGGCCAAGGACATTCTACCTCTGAGCTACATCCCCAGCCTTTTTTATTGTTTGTTTTGAAGCAGATTCTGGCTAGGTTGCTGAGCGTGTTGCTACATTGCTGAGGCTGTCCTTGAACCTGTGATCCTCCTATTTTAGCTTCCCAAGTACTGGGATTATAGGTGTGGGCCACCAGACAGCTAGTAATTAATTTTTTTAACCAAATATAAAAAGCATAGTATTTAGTAATTCATTCTGAAGTTAACAAGATTTCCCTATTCAATTTATTCAAAATTCAAGTTCCATCTTTATATACATATTATTTCTTAGTATGTGTATCTTATTTGAAGTTCACAAGTACAGATGAAGTTCTTTTCTTTAGTAATTTCCCCTATAGAGAACTGAAAAAAAAAAAACTTAGAAGCCAACAGTACAGCTAAATTCAATACATTTCAATATATACATATATTACATGTGTTTTTAGAGCTTCATCTGCTTTAGAGCTAAATCTGTTTTTAGAATGCAAAGACACTGTAAAAACAGACTACAGCTGACCAATTATTTTTCACTACAGTGGTTATAAATATACTCAGGTGCACATATCTAAGCATGTAACCTAACAAGAAATCTAGAGGAAGGCAGGACAGGCCATCAACCCAAACATGGTACTGGAAAACTGACTCTCCTTCCTCTCTTTCTTTCTCTTTCTCTTCTCTCTCTCCTTTGTTGCAGTACTGGGGATTGAACCCAGGGTCTTGTGCATGCTAGGCAAGTGCTCTACCACTGAGCTACATCCTCAAGTCTTTTTATTTCATTTTGAGATAGGGTCTGGTTAAGTTGTCCAGGTTGGCCTCAAACTTGAGATCCTCCTTGCCTCAGCCTCCCAGAGTAGCTGAGATCACAGGTGTGTGCCACCATACCCAGCTCTCCTCTCCTCTCACCAACATGCAGATAGGGTCCTTCTGCTTCTCCCGTGTCACACCATGGCTTCTGTACTCCTGGCACCAGCGCACGTCTTTTCTTCCAAGACAGAGGTGGTGGAAGCAGGATGTAGTGGTACTTATACCAGGAAAGCAAAGGTTTTTCCAGAACCTATCCCCTTCCCAGTGATGAGGTCTTCGATAGAGTCTCCCAGGAAAGAAAGCCACCAGTCATCCACCTGCATCCTCTTCTGACCCTGATGTGCCGCCATGCATCTTGTACTTCTCTAACCCTGTGGATTCTGCTTCCTTCAAGTCTTGTGTCCCCCTTCCCCACCTCCACTAATTCCGCCTTTGCCCCAACTCCTCCCATTCCTTGTCTAGACTGATGTAATAATCTCCACATTGTTCATGGTTTCTCCAGTCTACCCCCCGTGCTGCCACCAGACTAGTCTTTCTAAAACAAACGTGACCATCACTCCTCCATCGCACGTGAAGACACAGTATTGTCTCATCCAGTCTCTTCAGGCTCATCACCATTTCTTCTCCAAACACATGAAGCTCCTTATCATTTCCCCAGTTTCCCAAGATATTTCAAATCTTAATGCTTAGACATACTATTGTCCCTCAGCTCCCTTTCCTTAGCTTTATCTGGAGAATTCCTACTCAGTCGTTTAAAATTCAACTCAAACTTTTCCTCCATGAAGGTTTTTCTCTCCTCACTTCTCTTCATCCAAGCATATCCAGGTACAATACTGTGTGGGTACACACATGTACCTCTAACATCGTGCCACTTACTACCTGTGTTCTAATTACTAATTTATATATTTGTCTTTTGTAGCAGGCAATGAATTTCTTTTCTTTTTTCATTATTATTACTATTATTATTATTACTATTATTATTATTATCATTATCATTATTATTCGTGTGTGTGTGTGTGTGTGTGTGTGTGTGTGTGTGTGTGTGTGGTGCTGGGGATTGAACTCAGGGACATTCTACTTCTAAGCTACACCTCCAGTCCTATTTTATTCTTATTTTGAAACAGTCTCACTGGATTGATGAAAATCTCACTACTTGCTGAGGGTATCCTCCAACTTGTGATCCTCAACCTCCCAAATACTGGGATTACAGGCATGTACCACCACACCAGGCTCCAGGCAGTGAATCTCTTAAGGACAAAGTCTTAGTATTACTGACCACTGATGCCTGTACAGAGGAGGTGATTAACAAATGTTTGTTGAATAAATGAGAGCATAATAACTGAAGTGGTGGCATTTTTATATGTGAAATCTAGGAAACTGAATAGTACCATGAAAGAAAAACAATAATCTATTTTTGTAGTCAGAAGATCTCTGTAGGCCCTATAATGAATATTTCTCATTTCATGGAGAGGAAACAGGTATTCACATATGTGGCTTTTCAAAATAACTGAAGTTTCACTTTTTAAGTTGAGTAAAAATTAACAAAAAATATTTAAAATATTATTGGTAAAATTCTTTCTAAAAATGCATTACACATTTCCTTGCCTTTTAGGGAGAGTATGTTGATGACTCAGTGTCATCATTATGAAACAATTATTGCTGAGGTAGGAGGGCTGTCTGCTCCTCCATTAAGTGGCTCCAGGCTATTAACCATTTAGTTCTTTACTAATTACCTCTCTCTTGCACCATTAGGATTTTATCTAGCATCTTAAGTTGTAGTAATTGTACAAACCTTAGAATTAGGGAATCATAAAACCATAGGATTTAAGAGCTCAAAGGAATTTTAGAGATCATTTACTCTATCAGTCAATCAAATTTTATAGATAAGAAAACTAAGCCCTAAGTGAGCAGTCCTTTTCTAATCGGCTGCTTTTAATTTTCCATTTTAATGGCTTTCAAACTGTTCTATAGAGCACTCTACTCAATTTGAGCTCAGACAATTACGTTTATCTTTTCTTAAAATGTTAAGGGTAAATTTGATTTAAAAATATACACTACAGGATAAACACACTTTGAATGAATGAACTTAAGAATTAGGATACGTCTATTCAGTGTTTTTTGTTCTGTTTTGTTTGTTTGATCCTAGGAATTGAACCTAGGGCCATTCTACCTCATACCTGCACTTCCAGCCCATTTAATTTACTTTTTAAACTTTTTAAATTTTGCAACAGGATCTTGATAAGTTGCTGAGGGTCTAAGTTCCTGAGGCTGACCTCAAACCTATGATCCTCACCGTCTTGGCCCCAAGTACTGGAATTACAAGCATGCATCACCACGCCCCACTCAATTCAATGCCTTAAATACAACTTTTTATTTATTTATTTATTTATTTATTTATTTATTTATTTATTTATTTTATTTAGCAACAGAATCTCTTCTTTTTAGTTTTTTGTGTGTTCTACTGCCTTACTCATTAATAAAATCCCAATTATTCATTCAACACCTAAGCCTCTGATCACAAAATAACTATGTGGCTCACTGATTAGTCTCTTAGTTGTTAGAAACTCATTAGGGAAAGGAAGAAAAATTCAAATATTTACTAGATATGCACTATTGTGTGATGTGATCTTTATCAAAAACAAAACAAAAAAACAACAAAAATACTTATGATAGGTAATATTACCCTCATTTTATAGGTAAAGAAACCAAGGTAGAGAAGAAATTGAGTGATTTGCTCAAGTCATACAATTAATCAGGGGTTCAGGAAAAATGTAAGCCCAGATGCCTGATGTCACATGATTGCTGCCCTAAAGGAGTCCATAATCTGTAAGAGGAGAAAACTAACTCTATGGAGCTATTCTACTAACTCCACAGCAGTGTGATAAAAGCAACCATGAAGATGTGTGAGCACAGAAGAGAAAGTAATTGATTATACCTGCGAAAGTGACAGGCTACACAGTGACACTGGAGTTGAGTTTTAAAATGCTGGCAAGGGTGTGGAGAAGTGGGAACCCTAATACATTTCTGGTGGGCTTTCAAATTAGTGCAACCACTTTGGAAAATAGTATGGAGGATCCTCAGACGAATGGGAATGAACCTACCATATGATCCAGCAATACAACTTCTGGGTATCTACCCAAAAGAATGGAAACCAAACTATCAGACCGATGCATGTGTATCTATGTTTATAGCTGCACAATTCACCATTGCCAAACTATGGGACCAGCCAAGATGTCCATCAACAGATGAATGGATTACAAAACTATGGGATATGTACACAATGGAATTTTACTCAGCCATAAAGAAGAACAAAATCATGTCATTTGCAGGGAAATGGATGGAATTGGAAGACATTATGCTAAGTGAGATTAGTCAGTCATAAAAAGTAAAAAATTGTATGCTCTCCCTAATATGTGGAAGCTAGGGAGAAAGTGGGACATAAGAAGAAGGAGGAACGTTAGATGTGCAAAGAAGGTGACTTAACTGAAGGTGATGGGGTGGGGGTAACACCCTAATGCACATGATGTACTTCCACAAACATATCAAAGTTAATCACTAAACTGAACTTGAGAAGGAGGGAGGAGGAGGGAGTGGGGTGGGAATTGGAGAAGGGTTAAATGAGAAATGTGTGCATGTATACCTTTACCAGCTTCTTGTACCTAACAAAGATGTATGATTACAATGCACAAAATAATATAAAATAATTTACAAAAAGAATAGCAATAAAAAGAACACTAGAAAACACGTTTCTGGGAGCCACTATGGATTTGACACATGCCATCTCATTGAAATGCTCACAGTCACCTCATTCTAACCCTTCTACAAAGGGAATCGAGGTAGACAGGCTCAAGTAACATTCCCAAGACCACACCACAATCAAGTGACTGGTTCCAGGGTTCTTTCTAGAACCACTGTGCTAAGCTGATTTCTAGAAGTGGTAAAGGTGAAGCTGTCCCAGGTGAAGGCAGAGTGACGGGGACAGAGACATCAAGGTGTGTGGAGAAGGGACAGTAACGTGAGCCGACCAGAGTGGGCAGTGAAAACATTGAAATCGGATCATGTCACCACTCTCCCTCATAAAACCCATCCTGGCTGCTCACTGAGTCGAGGATGAAGATAAGCCCTGCCTACTTCTCTTCCCAGCATCAGCACCACACACATTCCATCTCACTCTTGGCTCTCCTGCTCACCAAGCTCTCTGTTGCCTCAGAACCTTTGTGCACCATGGTGCTTTGTTCTGAAATAGGGTAACCTAGCCAACTCTTGAACATCTGGTTTGACCCACTTATACATTTACTCAGATGGGTCTTTGAAATGTCCCATCATGTTATAATATCTCAAATCTCTTCCGTCATAGCATTGCCCCCTTTGTGATTACACTAATGTGACTATAGACTCTACGCTCTGGAAAGGCAGCAGCTGAGTCTATCATTGTTATTCCTGCAGGTTTGTTTTTGTTTCTGACTGGCACATAACCCAACAGCGGAAGTTGAAGCTGGAATTGGAAGAGCCTGGCCTTTATCCTATGGACAAGGAGGAGGCAGAAAGAATTAATCAGGAATACTGACAAGATCAAATAGAGGCTTAAATAAAGAGAAACAAAAGCTGGTGTACAGTAGATGATGGACCAGAAAAAGATAAAGGCTTAAAGACCAGTTGACAAGCTAGACAAGGGCCTAAACCAGGCAGTGGTGGAGGGGTGAATTCAAGAGACTACACACCCGGCCGGGCCAGATTTGTTCATTTAATGAGAGAGTGAGTGTGCATGTGCATGGCTTGCTTAGTGTGCTCTGTGAATTCTTATCCATTCAGATGTATAAAACAAAGTACTATAGAAAAAAATACCATTGTCTCCCTAGGATGGAAAGGTCAAAATAATAAAATGATCACTCCTCACCCTTAGATCCAATGAAAAATAAATAATCACTATCCAGAGAAATATGTCTGTCTTCACAGGGCAGTCAGTTAAGGAGAAATATTTGAAAAGATTGATGCTACTTGAGCAAAGAAGTATTCTGAGAAGGGAAGGAGGATATCAGAGCATGCTTGGAAGGGGGACTAAGTTGGGTTTTTCTAAGAAAAAATAAGCCAGGGAAAATTTAGGGAGGGGGAGGAGATATAGGGAACATAAGTGTGACTTTAACTTGTATTTTAAAAAGTATAAAAAAGAAATTCACACATGCTGGAGGGAGATTGTGAGTCCCAAGATTGAGGGAGGCAATAAAGGTAAAACAAGAGGACCATGAATGGATGCAGCCCTTGGCAGGAAGCAGCCCCAAATGACCACGCGGGCACTGACCTCCCAGGGTAGACATGGCTGCTGGTGGCAGCTCGGGCCACTGCAGATTCTACTCCTGAATACAGCTTGCCTCAATAAGGCTTCAGCAGTGGAAATCTAAGACTCCAGAATCTTGGTGTTAGATTTTTAAAATAACATCCTCTTCTTGAAAATGGAAACTTCTTGGTAACCATTCTCCCTAATTTCCTGCGTTTGCGTGAAACCTAAAGGTTACTTTAGATATAAAGTTCATCTCATCAAGAGCATCTGGGAGTTGATACAGTAAGTCTATTTTAATTTCATATTTAGCAGTAGTAAAAAGTGTACTAAGAGTAGATGGCACCAGGGAGCTGCCATGTTTCACACCTCCTAACGGTGCTCTTGTTTCCTCTCGCATATGTCGTGATGCGAGAGCCAAACTCTAAACTCCTGCTTCCCCAGTCACTTCAAAAGCATGTTTCGAGTGCTGCCAGGCTGTGACAGATCACCCCCATAGATTGGGAATGGGGCAGAGAGATGATGGGGAGAGAATGATGCGCATCTATTCTGATGGAGGATGACGGGCTTAAATTTACTGTGCTAAAATTAACACAAGAGGTATATGTGATGTAATCAGAAATACGTATTTGGTCTCAGCCCTGCTTTCCGGTACAGATCTCCTAAAACCCTTGCAATTTCCTGGTTACTAGGGGTGAGAGGAGCATCTTTTGTCGTTTACAGTAAGTCCCTTTCAACCACACCTGAGTTTGTGCTAATGAGGTACCTCTTGGGGCAACCAGCCCCAGCTGGTTGCCAGAGAAACCAGCCATGTGATTAGGTTAGAACGTTCAGCATGGTCCCCGATTTCCAGGGAGGGGAAGAGGCTAGAGATAGACTTAATCACCAATGGTGCATGGTGATTTACTCCGTCGTGTTTGTGGAATGAAATCTCCATAAGAACCTAAGTGACAGGTTCAGAGATCTGGGGTTATGAGAAATAATTGGATCTTTTCTATCAAAGAATATTTTTACTTGGGCTCCATGTTGTAAAATTGCCATTGTGTGCTTATATTTTTGTAAAGATAGCATTTCCAAGAAATTGTGAGTGGTAACCCCTTCCCTGATGTCTGGTGGTACTGTGGAGGACCGTTACTTGAGTCTTTACAGGTCAGTTGGAGTGGAATTTACACTCTCGTACAACTGGCAATCCCTTTCACCTTGGCATTTCAAGCCCCAAGTAAGTCACCCTCTAGTGAGTCATTAGATCCACGCATATATGTTGACTCCATCAGGATCTCAAAGGATGGTCCCAATGAATTTAAGGCTACAAACCAGGTTGCTACTTGTTTTGCACCAATATTATTTTGCTGGTTCACTACTAATAAAAGGGTAGATTGGATGAACAACCTATACTGCAATCAGCAGAGGGTTGTCAACCACACCCTAGATGCCATACAGAAAATAGTTAAACAGTTAGATGCCACTATGGTACCAGAAGGTGCTATAACTAAAACACTGCAAGGTTTGTCTACATTAGCAGCTGAGCTAGCAAAAGGCTCAGGCGTAGATAATCTTTTTCCTAGTGTAGTACAATGGTTTGGAGAACAAGGAGAAATAATGATTCTGGTCAAATATTTTTATAGTAGTTGGAATAATGATCCTAGTAGGATGAGGTATAATTCTGTATTAAGGTTGCCACCCCAAAATGGACAGTTCTAACCAAATAATCCTCCATAAATTATCAAAATAATCTCTTGTCCAATACTTTCAAGAGAGAGTCACTGTATGTTAATAAAGTTTGAAGAAAAGAGTAATAATGTATAATAAAAGAGGGGGGAATTGTGAGAAATAATTGGATCTTTTCTATCAAAGGAATATTTTGACTTGGGCTCTATGTTGTAAAATTGCTATTGTGTGCTTGTATTTTTGTAAAGATAGCATTTTCAGGAAATTGTGCGTGCTAACCCTTCCCCTAATGTCCCCTTCAGCCAATGGGTAAAGATCATGAGGCTGTGTTCCCACCAATAGGAGCACAGCACAGAAGTCTTGTGTGGAAAATAAAATGCCAGCAAGCTTCCTCCATGTTGTTCTTGCACACTTGACCTTACTGGTGGCAGGATCCCTTTTTGCAAAAAGTAAAATTCGCCTTGCCGAGCTGCTTTCAGATGTGTCTTTATATTTTTGATGATGCCACAAAATTTTACTTCTAACAGGGTGGAGGGGCTCTCAGGGTGCTGGAAGTGTGGTGTCCCGGCGAGAACAACTATCTTCCATTGGACTGTTCCTGGGCTATATCTTTTATAATAAACTGGAGTAGTAAGTGAAGTGTGTTCTGAGCTTTTATGCACCCTTCTAGCAAATTCTCAGTGGGAGGAAGAAGGTTGTAAGAACCCCAACTTAGTGCAGGCTAGCCAAAGGCACAGGGGAACATGAGTTTGGTGTGTGAAGCAGGAACAGTGGTGTAGGACTGAGCTCTGCAACCTCTGGGATCTGATGCTAACTAAGTAGATAACATCAGAATTGAACCGAACTAAAGGCTACCAGCACACACACACACACACACACACACACACACACACACACTTGGTATCAGAAGTGTTGTGATAATAAAGAGAGAAGAGAGTTTTCCTTTTAACATATAAGCTTAGGTGTTTTGGGGTAGTCCTCGTTATTCTGGAGAAATTGTTCTTCTTGGTCAAGTACTTAGGATATTCAGAACAAGCCCCCTGCCTGGGGGTTGTACAAAACTCAGTACTGAGTGGGGATCCAGGGTTCACTAGCTAGTCAAGACAGTGGATAGAGCCAGGCATGGTGGCGCACGCTTGTAATCCCAGCATTTGGGAGGCTGAGACTGGAGGATCCGGGTTCTCGGCCAGCCTCAACTCCCTAGTGAGGCATTCCGCAACTTAGTGAGACCCGGTTTCAAAATAAAGAATAAAAAATAGGACTGGGGGTGTAGCTCAGAGGTAGATCCTGAGTTCAATCCCTAGTACCGCAAAAAAAAA
This sequence comes from Graphiurus murinus, assembly GCA_004027655.1. Classification (NCBI taxonomy): domain Eukaryota; kingdom Metazoa; phylum Chordata; class Mammalia; order Rodentia; family Gliridae; genus Graphiurus; species Graphiurus murinus. The sequence continues at coordinate 35,921 of PVLC010007621.1, read as the reverse complement.
AAAAAAAAAACCCACAGTGGACAGGAGAGGAACCCCGTTGACCTCCAAATACAAGCTCAAGTCACCTGCACTCGGAGACCAGTTCCCAGGCCAGCCCAGGGAGACTCAAGGAAGCACCTGGTTTCAACAGGTGTGGTCTCCGTGTACAGCTGTGCTGTCGCTGGGCTCCCACCACACAGAAAAAACATCTCCCTACCTCTTGACCTCTTTGTTGCATCCTATCTCATTTTCTTCGAGCATGTTCCATTTTGGCGTGTGTGTGTGTGTGTGTGTGTGTGTGTGTGTGTGTGTGTGTGTGTCTGTGTGTGTGTGTCTGTGTGTAGTGTGTGTATTTAATTTTTTTCTCTTCCTGAGCAATTCTAGTCTGTAGCACGCTCATTTTTCTGTATCCAGTCCTATTTCTCCCTCAATCACTCATCTCCTCTCCCAACCTTTTTCCAGAAAAGGCAAACTTATTTTATTGTGGTTAAGAATACTTTCAATACCTTGTTGACCACTTTTAAGTGTACGATACATTGCTATTTGACAATAGGTACAACGTGGGATAGCAGATCTCCAGAGCTTATTTATCTTATTTGATGGAAACTTTATTACTATTGATTAGTAACTCCCCATTTCCCCGTCTCCAGTCACTGGTACTACCACTATTTTACTCTTTTAGTCTATGAACTCGACTATTTCAGATTCCTCAAATAAACAGAATCATAGAATATTTGCCTTTCCTTGACTGGCTTATTGTAATTCACATAATGTCCTCGAGGTTCATCTGTGCTATCACAATTACAGAATTTCCTTCTTTTCAAAGGCTGAATAGTATTCCAGAGTATGTATATAACATATTTTTCTTTGTTTTGGATATAGGGGCTTGCTGTGTTGCTCAGACTGGTCTTGAACTCCTGGGCTCAAGTAATCCTCCTGCTTCAGCTTCTGAAGTAATTGGGACTACAGGCATGCACCACCATGCCTGGAATATGCCACATTTTCTTTATTCATTCATGGACATTTAGGTTGTCTCCATATTTTGGCTACTGTAAATATTGCTGCCATGAACACAAGAAATGCTAATATCTCTTTAAGATCCTAATTTCAAGTGTTAATCCTGAAATCAATACTCAGAAGTAGGATTACTGGGTCATATGGCATTTCTTTTAAAATTCTGAGGACCCTCCACACTATCTTCCATAATGGTTATATCATTTTATATATTCAACAGTGTGCAAGGGTTCCATTTTCTCCACATCCTTGTCAATGCTTGTCTTTCTGTTGTTGTTATTGTTACAAAAGCCAACCTGGCATGTGTGAGGCAATATCGCATTATGGTTTTGATTTGCATTTCTCTGATAATTAGCAATGCTGAGCAATGGTTTATACATCTGTCAACCATTTCTATGTCCATTTTGGAGAGATGTCTATCAAGCCTTTAATCCATTCTTAAAATCCAGTTATTCATGGGTTTTTTGTTTTTATTTTTTAACTATTGAGTTGAAGGAGTTCTTTATATTCTTTTAGAGATTAACCCCTTATCAGACATATACTTTGCAAACATTTTCTCCCATTCTGTAGATTGCCTATTTACTCTGGCGAGTGTTTGCTGTACAGAGGTTTTTATTTCATTTATTTATTTATTTATTTATTTATTTATTTATTTATTTATTTATTTTTGTGGTACTGGGGATGGAATTCAGGGGCATTCTACCTCCAAGCTACACCCCCAGCCCCATTTTTTATTCTTTATTTTGAAACAGGATCTCACTAAGTTGCAGAGGGCCTCACTAAGTAGCTGAGGTTGGCCGTGAACCCAGATCCTCTGGTCTCAGCCTCCCAAATGCCGGGATTACAAGCATATGCCACCACGCCTGGCTCTGTACAGAGATTTTTAGTTTGATGCAGCCCACGGCAAACTTCTTGAATGAGTAGTCTTAACATTTACTAATGTCCACACACTCTCAACTCAGTCTAATATAAGACTGTTTCCAACCCTGTACTCTAAGACTTCACTGCATCATTGCTACAACGATCACTGCAGACTGCTGATCAACAAAAGCAATGACTTCTCAGCATCCTTCCTGATTACTTCTTTCTCCTTAAAACACTCTCCTTCCAAGATACTACTTTCTTTTGACCTCTTCTCACCCTCTTTCTCCATCTCCTTCTGTCTATAACTCACATTCAGTTAACATCTCACTTCTTTCTTTGTGTTCCTGACCTGTATTCTTCCTCTTTACTTCCACTATAGCTTGTGTGCCAACGATTCCCAGATGTGTATAACACTGCTCCCAACCTCTTGCTCCTGAACTAAGGCATCTTCTGGGTATCTTAGGAGTCCCTCTAAGCCAGCATACTCAAAGCTGGACTATCCTTTAGTTTTCTTTCTTGGTACTAGGGATTTAACTCAGGGGCACTCTACCTTTAAAATACATCCCTAGTCCTTTTTATTTTGAAACAGGGTCTTGCTAAGTTGCTGGGGAACCTCACTAAGTTGCTGAAACTGGCCTTGAACCTGCGATCCTCCTATCTCAGGCTCCCAATTATTGGGATTACAGGTGTGTGTCACCACACCTGGCTTGGACTATCCTTTCCTCATGTTCAATCCTTTTCCTCATCACTCACACTGTCATTAAGCTCTGTTGATTCGAATTCTAAAATGTCTTTTGCTATAATAACTCTGGTTTGCTACTTCCATTACCATTTACCCTCTTAAGTCCCTCACTGAGACCAGCAGATGGTTAATTAAAGGAACCTTGGGAATCAGACTAATAGAATTCCATTTTTTAAACGTAATGGCTGTTTTTAGCAAGCTATTTAATGTCTTTCAAACTTAGCTTCTCCATCTGCTAAATGGTTCTAGTACTTATAACTACTATAAGATATTTGGTGATCTTAATAAAATGTCATTCACAATGGCTGGCACATGGTAGCCACTCAAAAATGTTATTTTTTTTTTCACTCCAATACTCTCCTCCCTGCCTGCCTTTAACCCATCTTTCCCATCTAATATACATTCAACACTCATACCAGTTACTTTCTAAATGAAAAGCTTTATACATGTCAGTCTTTGGTTAAAAACAAAACAAAGGATGACTGTGGAAAGTTGGAAAAAGGTTTCCAACTTCCAAGGAAAATATATCAGGAAAGGATGCTGTTTCTGCATTTGGAAGACGCTATGTCGGGCTGCAACATCTGGAATTGCAGAAACCTTACCACAACCAGGAAGAGGGCCACCTTGAGGCAGAACTGAGATCTGGGAAGGAGCTGGCTTCTGGAAGACACAAGTGTCATTGCATCAGATGACTGTGATGTCAGTCTACCTGTGCACTTCCTGATGTATGAAAGAGTAAAATCCCTGCTTATGCTACCTCGAGTAAGAATTCTCTCTTCACCTGTAGCAGATGCCCATCTCAACTGATAGATATGCAACTAATCCAAATGCAAGGATGAAGGAAAGCAGCCTAGAGAAGGTGACCCCTGAGGAGAGTCCTCAGCAAGGCAGTCAAGAGGCAGGAAAAGCTCACTGAAAGGCATGGCTATGAAAGCATGAGATATTCTGGGAGCACATAGTTCAGATGACTACTGCAAACATATGGGCAGGGAGACACGGCTGGAGAGACGATAGTTGCGATCAGATCTTTGCTATGGTAGATTAAGAACAGCCATGAATCCTTTGTAGCTCTTCCTACAGGAGGAGATGTCGATGCCAACATGACATGCATCTGTCTGCTTGTGCCTTGCTTTGACCAGTAGAATGTGCCAGACGTGATGTTACTCTAGTTCTAGAGCTGAGGCCTTCCTCTCTTGCAGGCTGCAGAAGACTGCCAGGCTGTAAGGAAGACCATCTGGCCTACTGCAGAATGATAGGCCAGGTAGAGCAACGGCCCCCGCCGACAGCCAGCACCACCTGTTCAGCTGCGGATCATCAGCTCCCTGGGCCATCACCTGACAGCGTGCACATGAGCCCAGCCATGCCACAGAATCCTGAGAAAGAGCACGCCGTGGTTGTAGTGAGCCTCTAGCTCTAGGATAGTTTTCTATGCAACCAGAGGTATGTGACACAAAGGCCATGAAAAGATATCCGGGCTTAATATGAAAACTATGAGGTGTAGCCCAAGCAGACTCCTGGGCAGCAGCAAGGAGAATGCTTGGTGAGGCTGGGTAAAAGTGTAAAGACTTGTCAAGAAACTACTGCGTTAATGGGGCTAAGAAATAATGTAGAACTGAACTAAGAGAGTGGCAGTAGAAGACAGAAAAGTCATCATAGAAGTAATATACACATGACAGTGAATGCAGGCTACAGAGTATAAAGAGGGAAATGAATTAAGAATCACTCAAAGCTTTCTTGGTTGGGTAATGAATGAATGGTAGTACCATTCACTAAGGGAGTGTGGAAAGGTCTAGGATAACTGTGGAACATCAAGAGGAGATATACAGCAAGGAGTGTTGAATATTCAATACATGGGTTTCATTTTTGGTTTTGGTGGCTCTGGGGATTGAACTCAGGGGCATTCTACCTCCAAGCTACAACCCTAGCTAGCCCTTCTTATTTTTCTTTTGAAACAGGGTCTCCCTAAATAACACGTGGTGCCTTCCAACCTATGATCCTCCTGTCTCAGCTTCCCAAGTACTGAAATTACAGGTGTGCACCACCACATCCAGCCAATAAATGTTTGATGTACAGATTACTATGATTAATCTGAGTGAGTGATAGAGTGTTGTAGTTTAAAGAATCATCTTGATATGGTACAAACTCATTTTACTGAGACTTCAGGTTACAAAGGAAAAGGAAAGGTTAAGATTTGATGCCAGCTAAAATGCTGACAAATCTGCACAGTGTTTAGCATCTGTGCACTGATCTATAATTCTCATAGCACAAGGTAGTATAGTATACAATGCTCCTATGTAAAGGAACTGCTACATTCATTGTCTCCAGAGTAAATTCCACAATACAAGTTCTCTCCAGTTTTGTCCCATAGATTCTTTATATGCCACTCATCCTGTGGAGCAAGAAGAGGTTTCCACATGCTAGAAAGAGTTGAGACTGTCTCCAAGTTGTATATTTTGTCAAGTGAGCACAATCTGTGATTTATCAGTGCAATGAATTACACAGGCTGCAAACAATATTAATATGCACATATAGTGACTTACCTTTGATATTGATTAAAATAGCAAGTGAATGGCTGGGAACCAATCTCATCTTTCCAGTATTGTTGCCAATTCATGACACTTTCCAAGTTCTTCTGATTTTCTCTCTTACAAGGAGGGATATAGGAGCACTAACAAAACAGAACACAGAAAGCAAACCTATTATTCTCTGGAATATTGAAACAGAGTCATTTTTCCCCCCTCAAAGTCTTCGTTTTAGTATACTGCATGGTTTGGGGTTGGTGAGAAGGGTCAACCACTGGTGGCACAGCAGGCAACCTTGCCCTGGTTAGCATCGAATACCCATCTTGATGGCCAGGAATGTGCCATACGTGTCACCACTACGCATAAGGGTTTGCCCAATGCTACCCATCAGCTCCCGACTAAGCATTCCAATCCTGAGATAGGAAAAGGTGCCAGAGAGAGCCCCAGCCATCACACTCATGGAGAAATCCTTCCAAAAGTCCGTCTTAACATGGCCCAAGCAGCTTCACTGACACTGTCAGTAAGGATCACAGACACACTGGCATCTCGCTTGTGGCCTTGGTGGCTCAGCTCCTAGTCTATTTTCTATAGAGAGATGGCACTACATGAAGAATAAATCTAATTTAGATCTGACTTTTAAATACAACCAAGTTGAAAGGGCTTAATTTTATTATTTCAAATTTCCAACTTGGTGCAATGACAAAAAAAAAATATTCCCGTAACAATAATATCTTCAGTCATTAGGACATAAGAACATTTTATAAACAATGAGTTACAATCCAATAGCAAGTTAAAAGCATTATATACTTTTTTTTTTTTTTTTTTGGCGAGGAGCCTACAGTCAACAGAGGGGGGGGGGATTAATTTTTGTCCCTGATTCCTAACTGTGGACCTTTTTTCCTTTTTTTGGTAATAGTACTGGGGTTGGAACTCAGAGGCATTCTATCATTAATTGATCTAAACTCCCAGTAATCTACAATCCCAGGCCTGTTTTATTTTTATTTTGAAACAGGGTCTCACTAAATTGCTGAGGGCCTCGTAAGTTGCTATGGCTGGCCTCATACCTGTGATCCTCCTGTCTCAGCCTCCCAAATACTGGGATGACAGGCATGTGCCACTACATCCAGCTCCTTTCCACTTTTAACTAATAAAGCAAGCACATGCACAGTTCTTCTCCAAATACTCTTCTCAATCACTGAAACTTAAATTTTATTTTCTTACATTCTCCCGGACAATGTAATCGGCAGAAAATTTCCCCTCAAGTATATAATCAATGCATTTTGCTAACCGATGGCTTTTCTAGCCATGCCACTGACAAAGGAGTTCTCTTAAAGGAACTCAATTACTCCAAGCAATACAGATTCAGCAACATTGGAAAATTGCTCTTAACTCCAGATGTTAAAATGAACCCTCTGCATTCTAAGCCATTTACTCCATTCAGTCTTTTATGATGACGAAGATGATGCCAGCTTCTATTTATTGTTTACAATATGCCAGACACTGTAACAAATGCTTCATGGACTAAACTCGCCTACTTCTTACAACGACCCTCTAATGATTTCCATGGTACAGGTGAGCAAATTGTGACTCTCGTCAGGTCTGTAGCTAGAACTAGATTCTGCTGATATTATCCCATTCTACTCTCAGATGTTTTGTCAAGGTGTCTGAAATCAAAGATCAAGGGAAAAAAAAAAAAACATTAGCTGTATTTTATAATTTGAGTCACATTGTTTTCTTTACAGCATATAATTTTGCAACACTTTCCCGTTATCAGGTAAAATTCAAACTTTTTAGCACAATGCACAGAGTTCTGCATGATCTCATCCCTAGTCTTAGGACACAACCAGATAGAAGCACTTGCTCTCAAAATCTGTATACTGTGACATTTACATTCTTAGCACAGGCTACTTACCTACTTTTTTTTTTTTTGATTCTACAGATTGATCCTGGGAGTGTTCTATTAGAACCCCAGCCCTATTTTATTTTTTTGTTTTGAAACAGGGTCTCACTAAGTTGCTGAGGGCCTCACGAAATGACTGAGGTTAACCTTAAACCTAAAGTCCTCCTGTCTCAGCCTCCCAAGTACTGGGATTACAGGTGTGTGCCACCATGCCCGGCACTTATCTAGTTTTAATGCCCCTTCTCTTTCATTTCTTTCAAGAGTCAAGTCTGGTATTATGTGTGGGGGAGCTTTCTCTTTCTTCCTCCACACTAAGTGTCACTCCCTTGTACTACCCTAGAATTCAAAGGCCATGATATCACAGCCAGAATTGCTTGTCTGGTTTATGTCACCGCCCTCCCCCCCAACACACACACACACACACACCCGATGTTCTGGTGAGCTGAGAGCAAGGTCTGTTGCTTTTCCTTTCTGTATCTTCACATGGATGGTAATGGTGAAGTTTAGAAAATGTTGGTTGGGTGAGTTAATGACATTTTTATCAAGACAAGGCTATTCTCAGCAGTTAAACATTAATACACTTTAAATTTTAGTAAATATGGTTATTTTTCATTATATAAAACAAATTCATGACATACATTACACAAATATTTTTATATGATGTAATATTTATATAAGAAAGAACCTTATACTTGGGAGTTACATGTTGAAGTATTTAAGGAAAAAGTGTTATGCTTTCAAATGGCTACAAGTATACATAAAGCATGTATGTATAGGGACAAAGCAAATATATGGCAAAATTTATTTTTTTCTTAAAAAAGAATGGCTGAGCATGCTCGGGATCATGTCACAGTCTATCTGTCCTTTGAGGTCTGCAGGCAACCTCTCTGGGGATAGGATCAAGTTAAGGAGTGAAGAGTGATCAGCTTTTAATATGTATCTAGTTGATCATATCACCTTTTCTTCCCTCCCTCCCTCCCTCCCTTCAGTCCTTCCTTTCTTTTTCTTTATTGAGACCCAGAGTTAGGAAAGAGTTCATAGCTTTTTGTTACAAGGTTCTTGGGCCATAGAAAAGAGGAAAGAGACAGTTTGGAAGACTAGATTGTACTGATGACCCAAGACAGTATGGTCACCCCGGTCCTCTAAGGAATGACTGAGGCTGCTTGAACTCTCTTCCTTTTCATTCTTTCTGAACTGCTGGGACTTCAGAGAGTCTGGCTGTGACCTGATGAGGTTTATCACCGAGTGGTTTTAGAATTCAGAATGGTTCCTTGCAATCAAGATCCTATTCCTTCTTGTATTTTTCTTGTTCTGTTAGGAGAGAATTTCAGACTTTCTTCTGGTTTCTGGGACCTATATGGATCAGGGCTTCTATGTCCTGAGTGCAAGGGGAGAGGCGTCTGGAAGTTCAAGGTGTGTCTCAGTCTTCCCTGCTTCACTTCCCACTCTTCCATAGGTCCTCCTCTATTATCTGAGTCTTAATGAGAGTTCTGCAACAGGCATGTAGTCAGAGGAGATCAGAAAGAACCTTTTCTTGATCCTTTCTTGATCATAAACTGTCGTCTTGCATTCTGCTCCAGAGAGATGCAGGGGAAAAATTATGGAATGCTTTATGAATTTGTGTGCCATCCTTGTGCAGGGGCCATGCTAATCTTCTCTGTATCATTCCAATTTTAGTGAATGTGAACAAGTGAACGAGCACACAGATTTTTTTTTTTTAATGACTGGATCATTGAATATTTATCCTGTGCACATACAGCTTCACTTCTATTACAAACAGTAATATAAAGCTAACATTTTCCATGAGATTATGGGCTCTTGAGTTCTTCCAAGGCTACAGCTGGGCTGAGAAGCAATGGAGACCATTACATGGGGCTTCAGTCCTATCATTTGTTATCTGGTCTTGGGTAATTTACATCTCTTTTCTGGATATTGTTTTTTATGATCTATAAAGTCTCTACAATAATTTCCAGCTCCATATTCTATGATTCCAATTCTTGGAGGGACACCAAGAAAGAACCCAGTAGGAGGCAGGACTACAAACCCTGTTGCAGTATTTTCCCCAGGAGAGATCCTGCGCTGAACCCTGACTATGTCATCACTCCAGCCAGCAAAGTGCACCAGAGTGGTGGGCCCTTCCTTGGAGACCTGTATTGTGTTAGGAAAATACTCACAAGAGGATCATCATTTTATTTATTTTCTTCCTTTCTAGAATGTATGGGGTATTTCTTTTCCTTCTACTAAAATATTTTCTTCCCCCAGACCACAGGGTCATTAGTTTATAAAATGAAAGTAGGTGCCAATTTGCTGTGCTCTCTCCAGGAAGGAGAAATGTCCAGTTTTGGAGGTAGGAGCTGTGGGGTGTGAATGTCTAGAAACTCATCAGATCCTTTTTAGCAACTGGATATACATGAAACAAGATGTAGCCTCAGCATTTCAGGAAATAACAATGAACAATCGAATGTAATTAAAAATACTGAAAAATTTTTGCAAGGTAACTCAGTTTGAATTCTTCACTGTTCAGTTTTGAGGGGAGCTGTGGGTTTAAAAGAAATATCTCTACCAAAAGCTAACTCTAAGATTTGACCCCAGCTGGGCGTGGTGGCGCACACTTGTAATCCCAGCATTTGGGAGGCTGAGACTGGAGGATCTGGGTTCTCGGCCAGCCTCAGCTGCTTAGTGAGGCCCTCTGCAACTTAGTGAGACCCTATTTCCAAATAAAGAATAAAAAAAAAAAAAATAGGGCTGGGGCTGTAGCCCAGAGGTAGAATGTCTCCAGGTTCCATTCCCAGTATCGCAAAAAAAAAAAGATTTGACCCGGAGAATCATACCTACATGTTTCTGAAAAAAATCAGACAACAACTTTCACTAAGTGTCTTAAGTTGTATATTAAGTATGTTGACATTTCAGATGGAAGAAAATAAATGTTTCTTGCCTTTGGGAACTTTGAGCTAGTGTGGATGGATTTTGAAAGCAAAGTACTTTTTTTTTATATTGGAGAAAAATAACTTGAGATAAAATTTCTAGTATACTTTTCATGGACTGGATTCTTTCCAAAGAGTATGACAGGCTAAATAACGAACATATAATACTTTAGCAACTTTGTGGAACATTATCTTGAAAGGAAAAAATTTTAAAAGACTAAACTTTATATTCTTAAAAATCATTAATGTTAATTTTCTCAAATCTTGTTTCTCCAGCTTATTTATCTTTTAATTCTCTGAGAAGCCTATCTCGGTTCCTCCCTAGATTTCTTCTCAAGTCTATGTAATAGATTATCTTAGACTGCCAAAATTTTAAAATAATTTAGAAATGAAAATTCAAAGCAGTGTTCTAGAAAAAGAACTTAGACATTCAGCCATACAAACTCCTTTTCTTTTTAGGTTATTCAAGTGTGAAGATTTTCCAGTCTCCATAAGAGCCACAGTGAATATTTCTCGGGTGGTGGGGGAGGAGTACAACAATGTAAACCCTATCATTATCATCATAACTATTACCATCATGACTAACATGTATTTACTATATGCCAAGCATCTCATTAATTCAAATAAGTAAATATTACAATCACCCCCACTGTATCCATAAGAAAACTGAAGATAGAGGAGTTTTATAAAACTTTCCCAAGATTTCATGGCGAATAATGGAAATACTGGAAAATCTGGGACTCAGAATGCAGTGTTCCTAAGGCCATTCCACCCTACCTTCCACATTTCTCTCTCTATGGCTTCCCAGTTTTCTCTCTTTGGAGCTCCACGACTGGGGGGGACTTAGGAGATGCCTGCCATCTGCACCCGTCTCTTGAAGACCAGTGTTGTGTTTCTGTTGGAATGGGATTGGTGTTATTCCCCTGAGGACTGATGAACTGAAGCAGTCTGGTGCAGCCTTTTATTCTCCTAGTCCATTTTCAGAGAAACGCATTGTAAGTTTCTGCTTGCTCCTTCGTGCCTCAGTTTGGCTTTGGGTTTGGTTTCTGGTGCCATGGATGTATTCTCACTTATGTGAATTTATAGATACAATGCCTTTGGTCATGAAGGACAATGTGCATTCCCTTGGAGAAACTTCATACTGTTCTGACCTATTTTGTTTTTCATTTGCAAAGGCAGCATTTCCCCACTTCTAATATTATCACCCAAATAACCTTCACTGGAATCTGTTGTTTTTGCTGCCTGGACTTGAATGAGATCACTTTCTTTTAAAAGTTAGGAGGAAAAAAAGGATATGATAAAATATATTTTCTTAATGCCCGTCTTTTAGAAGAAAGAATTTGTATTTTTGCATTGATGAACAAAATTGATGTAATTGAATGAGCTATTCTGAGTATAGCATAAAAACTTCCAATAGGTTTATTAAGGAGAGACACTATCATCCCTTGACATGGAATGTTTGATTACGTACTTCTTATTACTTATTTTTACATTATCTTATTTTAGGACTTATTGAGATTTATAATAGCATTCTTTTTTGGCCTACCACATGGATTTATATTTTAATAGAACCTTTCTTGAGTAGGTTCTTTGTCATAGGTGTCTTGAGGATTATATTTCAATCATGTGGGCAAAGTAGGCAGAACTGACTTTCTTCCTTTACTGAGTCATTTAAAAAAATTATTGCATAAAACACATGATCTATTTAACTAAATATTGGGGACTGCGTTCTATGTGAGGCATTATTTAAAAAACAGAAATGGAGAATTTTTTTCTCGTGTGTGTGTGTGTATGTGTGTGTGTGTATGTGTGACTTTACTTGGTTAGAGAGAGTAGTATTGAAAGACATATTATTAGAATGAGTTTTGATGATTAAATACTTTCCAAATAAATCTGTTTAGAAAATGAATTTTTGACAAATGATCTACAGGAACATTATCTATCTAGGTTTCATTACATTTTATATGACAATCCCTTCTTGTTTAAAATTCTGTAAGAAATCTTTGTCAGCTATGATTTGTAACTCTAATGATATTTTTGATGGCATAAATATGTAATCAGAAAAGCTCTGCAGAATAAGAGGTATACTGAGCCATTTCTAAACTCCACAACGTTTCAAATGTCACACACACACACACACACACACACACACACACACACAGTCCTTTAATTAATGTAGGTTAATTGAAGAAATACATGAGAAATTATATATCGGCTAAAAAATTAAAGTCGAGGGCAGGTAGTTCTAGAATGTATGTATATCCATATCTGAAAGCTAAATGAAAATCATCTTATGGAAGAATTTGAAGGTCAAATAAATGGCACAGAAGATGTGAAAAGCAAAGCTAAGAACAGAAACAAAACTGAGCCCTTGGGCAACAGCAGGCTGAGTAGAAAGTGTGGTTCCAGTCCAGGACAGTGTTTGTCAAAGTATGTTCCACAGGACCCCTGGGTTGCTTATCAGAAAGACCCACCCTCTTGGAAGTCTGATTCATTAAGACAAGGAATCTGCATTTTTAACATCCCTCCTTCTGCTTCTGAATAACAGATTTTTAGAATTGATAATTTACGCAACAAACCATTCTTGGTTGCTGAGAACTGGATAGAATACAAAGAATAGATATTACTCACTCCCTCTCCCTCTCCACCTCCCCAGGAGAGTACAGTATAGTAATCATAGCATCTTCACAAAGTGCTTTGGGACAAGATGTGAATATTCTGGCCAAGAGAGTGTGAGAGAAGGTCGTCTTTTAATTGTCATTAGGGTTGAACAGGAATCTGCTTGTCAGAGGATGGGTCAGGAAGGTGACATTTCAAAAAGAAATGGAATGTACAAAGATTGTCTATGGATGTTCCAGAAAGACTGAGTCATCTAATGTGCTTGAGGGAGAAGGGGCATGGGAGATGCTGCTGGAAAAAAAATCCAATGACCCAACCTACTACTCACGGAAGAGCTGCCCCTCTCCCCTTCAATGCTTCTGTGAAAAGTCGCTCACTCCCACCCAAGTGTCCCCGCCCACCCACCAAGTATGCTGATACCACAGCTGGTTTTTGTACCTTTACAATATTCATTTAATGTTTCGATCCAGGCAGACTGCTAAGATTGGTGATATTATTAAAATTGAGAAAAGTTCAGAATGACATTCCACCTTCAAGAGAAAACAGTTCATTTAGCTTCAGAGTTGGAAAATAAAAACACACTGTCTTTGCCAAAAATAGAGGCTGCATCGAAATAGAAGTAGTCAGACCAAAACAAGAAATTTTAATCTGGATGAAGCTCAACAGTTATTATTTATAACAAGCATGACAGGACATGTAAAAATTTGTTCAGTAGCTTATACTTATAATTTTAAGATCCTTGAGGAAAAGCTGCGGGTGTAGCTCAGTGACAACGCTATGAAGGAAGAGCTGGGGTTTCATCCCCAGCATCAGAATAAAAAAAAGTAAAATAAAATCCTCAAAGAGAGGGCCAATACTCATGACCATAAAGAATGCAGAAATGAAATAAAACTTAATTACATGCTCATGCATACATTCAGATGGGCCTCACTGGTGGCATGATTTGTGTATTATATTATGTGCTGTAAGGTACACAAATTTAACACGTGTATACATGGATATATATTCATCATTTCCACATGAAGGAAACCAACAAGTCTTGTCCATGACAGATTTCCTAGAACAAGGATGGATGGATGGATGGATGGATGGATGGATGGATGAATGGCAGTAATGAAAAATCAATGTTCCTCTTTGTGGCAGGATGCATTTTCTAAAGATTGCTGCATCAATATATATTTATTTATTTATTTATTTTTATTTTTTTTGCGGTACTGGGGATTGAACTCAGGGGCATTCTACCTCCGAGCTAAACCCCCAGCCCTATTTTTTATTCTTTATTTTGAAACCGAGTCTCACTAAGTTGCAGAGTGCCTCACTAGGTAGCTGAGGCTGGCTGCGAACCCGGATCCTCCGGTCTCAGCCTCCCGAATGCTGGGATTACAAGCGTGCGCCACCACGCCCGGCTGCTGCATCAATATAAACTCCACTCCACACACTTTTATAATGTGATGTTGGCACTCCTCTATTAAAGGGAGGAGGTCAGCCAGGCTCGGTGGAGCATGCCTGTAATCTCAATAAATGAGAGTACTGAGACAGGAGGATTGATGGTTCAAGACTAACCAGTGGTAATTCAGTGAGATCTTATTTTTTTTTCATGTGCTTTTATTGGTGCTTTATGGTCCTACATCATAATGTATATCATGTTGACATTGACATACCAAGACCTTATTTTAAAATAAAAATGGATGGGGGTATAGCTCATAGGTAGAACATCCCTGAGTTTAGTCCCCAGTACCACAAAATGAATGAATGAATGAATGAATGAATGAATGAATGGGAGGTATCTATCTTCTTTCCCCAGGGCATAGCTGAGACTGTGGTCACAGCAGAAACAATGCAGTGTGACTTCTGAGGCCATTATCAGAAAAGGTGATGAAGGTTCTGCTTGCTTCTCTCTTGAGAATGCTTGTCTTTGGAACCCACAACACCATTCTGTGAGGAGGACCAAATTCGTCCATGCAGAGACACTACATGGGGAGGGGAGGCATGTGGAGAGGAACTGAGGTTCCCAGCCAACACCCACATCCTCTGTCACATCTTCCAACTAGGGACCTCACAGATCATGGACCAGAGATAAAATCTTCTTGTGCTCTGCCTAAATTCCTGACCTACTGAATTTGTGAACATAATAAAGCCAATTTGATCCACAGGGACTTTTGACAGTGGCTAACAGGTTACACGACATCTAGGATTAAAAGAGATCGACAGCCTCCTAAGGTTCTCTTTGATCTACATACCTAAAAAAAACTTGAGTTTTGGTGAAATGAAGTCTTATGAGTCAATGTGATAGAAGGCAGGGTCTCCGTTTTCACATCTCATGCAATCTCAGCCTAAAGCTCCTTGAATGAAAGGGAGGAGGGGATGCTTATCCTTAAAGAAAAAGATAAAAAAGTTTTGTGGCAGAACCTTGGGTGGTTCTAACCTTTCCAGCGAAATGTGGTGACATTTACTAGTAACTGTGCAGTTGCGTGCAGTCTCCTCTGAATGCAGAGATTTAGAGGGTTATTGGACACTGGCTAGGGGACAACTCCAATCCCTGGGGATTCCAGTAGCACTGCACTCAGAATGACAGAGCATGGAGGCATAGGAAAATGGAGTTTTTGCCTAAACTGGTGTCATGATAGGCCAAAGAGTTCATGAACTTGCCTCTGGTCATTCCTATGGGTATCCTGAAAGGGTTGATGTACTGCCCAGTGACTGGCCTAGTTCACACTTTGACTTCTTTGCTTTGGAGTGAAGAGTATTATGGTGGATGACTCTGAAAGTATCCACTCTTTCCCCAAATAGAACGTGAATTCTGCATCCCTAGGGACACAGCCCATCTCATCCCTGTTACTTGCCTATTTGGCTCTGGAAGAAGGCAGACAAGCCTTGGAGAATAAACACATTGTTAAATGAATCACAGTGACTCTACTTTATCTGCTGTTTCAAATACAGCATCTTTATTGGAGCAAATAAACTTACCTCTGGTACTGTCCTATGGCTATTGATCTGGCAAATACTATTTTCTCTGTCTTTGTGGACAGAGAGGACCAGAGGCAATTTGCTTTTACCTAGCAGAGATGGTGTGGATTTATACTGTCTTGCTCAAGACTGCATCAATTCTCTCTAGTTTGCAGGAACCTTGACCCCCACACAATCCCACAGAACATCACACTGTCTGTATGATGATGATGATATCATGCTGATTGGGCTGGGAAAGCAGAGAGCACAAAGTGTCCTAGATTCCTTGGTAAAGCACAGATGTGCCAGGGGTGGAAATTCAGGGACCCTGCCCCCTCAGGGATACTTCTGGGGGTCTACTGGTATATGGAATTTCTGGACAGTACTTTGAGAAACCACTGTTTTGTTACTGGGTTCCAGTAGGGTCTGAATGTCTGAACAAGGAACATCAGATTACCATGTCACCCATTGTATACTATTCGACTCATTAAAACATAAAGTTGGTATTTCAATGACTGAAACAGATAAGGTTCATAAGCAAATGGCACCCACTCCCAGTACACCTTCGCTTTTTGTACTATCACCTTCCCCAAATTGTTCTAATATATAGTTGTTAATAGATATACATACAGCGGGGCGTGGTGGCGCACGCTTGTAATCCCAGTACTTGGGAGGCTGAGACCAGAGGATCCGGGTTCGCAGCCAGCCTCAGCTACCTAGTGAGGCCCTCTGCAACTTGGTGAGAACCTGTTTCAAAATAAATAATAATAAAAAAAAGGACTGGGGGTATAGTTCAGAGGTAGAATGCCTGAGTTTAATCCCCAGTATCACAAGAAAAAATAATAGATATACATAAATACATGTAGGAGCATTCTGCAGTGCATGAAGGAATTTATAAAGCCTATGACTAGTTTTTTGGGTTTTTGTTTGTTTGTTTGTTTTTTATACTGGGGATTGAACCCAGGGACATTCTTCCTCTGAGCTGCACTCCAGCCCTTTTTTATTTTTATTTTGAAACATGGTCTTGCTAAATTGCTGAGGCTGGCCTCGAACCTGTGATCCTCCTGTCTCAGCCTCCCAGGTACTGGGATTACAGGTGTGTGTCACCATGCCCAACTTATGACTAGTTTTGATGGGTGGGAAAATTTGAGCTCAGTGAATATAACTTTGGGCAGAACCATCTGATTACTTATTTCTGTTGAAAGGAATGACATTGGAGGTACAGATCTACACTAATTTATGGGGACTGGTTAACAAATAATAACTTGTATTTTGATTAAAACACTTAGTGTGTGTTAAATCCTCAGAAATAGAACTCTGATCAACATATAAGATCTAAAAATTATATTTCCCTTGCATCCTTTCTCAGGGAGCTACTTCAGCATATATTCCACATCCCCCCCCCCCCAAAAAAAGGGAATAAACTAAGAAAGAGGATGGTATGAAGGCCAGGAAATACAGGAGAGATGCAGCAGGCTGAGGGGTTCCAGAGAGGATGTCTCAAGAAATTAAGCATGATGGCACGTGCCTGTAATCCCAGTACTTGGGAGGCTGAGGCAGGAGGATCGAAGGTTTGGGACCAGCCTCAGAAGCTTAGTGAGACTCTCAGCAACCTAGGGAGACTCTGTTTCAAAACAAAAAATAGAAAGGTCTGGGGATGTAGCTTAGAGGTAGAATGCACCTGGGTTCAATCCCCAGTATGACATAAAAATAAAAAAAGAGAGAATATGGGAAAAAATTTAGTTTTTGTGAATAGCCATATGAAAAATAGTGTACAAGAGTGTTTTATAATTCCGTGGAAGAAATTATAAGAGAATAATAAGCGAAAGGAACACAAGAAAGTGAGAAAAATTTTTAAACGGAGTGCTATTACTTTGAGGAAAGTAAAACAATATAGAAACAAGCAGCACTTTATATTATTCATATTCAAAGAATTGAAGGGGAAAAACTGGGGTGGAATAAGTTGGTGTTTAAGAAAGTGAAATCCTAGCCGGGCGTGGTGGCGCACGCTTGTAATCCCAGCATTTGGGAGGCTGAGACTGGAGGATCCGGGTTCGCGGCCAGCCTCAGCTACCTAGTGAGGCACTCCGCAACTGAGTGAGACTCGGTTTCAAAATAAAGAATAAAAAATAGGGCTGGAGGTGTAGCTTGGAGGTAGAATGCCCCTGAGTTCAATCCCCAGTACCGCAAAAAAAAAAAAAAAAAAAAAAAAAAAAAAAAAAAAAAAAAAAAAAAAAAAAAAAAAAAAAAAAAAAAAAAAAAAAAAAAAAAAAAAA
>PVLC010007621.1:0-18035 GCA_004027655.1 Graphiurus murinus | reverse complement strand
GAGCATGGTGTAGAGATGTCCTATACTCGCCCCCAAATAAAGCTGCAGTGTTATTTGATTTTGTTGCAAAGTATGTTCACAGTGACATTAGCAAGCACTCATCAAAGACTCACCACTCCACACACTAACCCCTTTAATCCTCATAACCCAAGAAGACAGGGATTATCATCATTCTCACATTACGAGGTGAAGATGCAAACAATGGCAAGGTAACAAAATGAACCGCTCCCTTCCCCAGCCCTCGACCCTCGGCCCCAGGCGGCCATGCGTAGCAGTCACTCGTGATTCTTCCAGACATCTACACTGGATTTTAGCAGGGCTGTGAGTGCAATCTTCTGGGTTTTGCTCTTTGTTCTTTCACTGGCTGAGATGGTGGTGCTCTCCTATCTGCATGAGATTGGTCTCATTCTTCTTTGAATTCCACTGAATAGATGCATCAAAATGTATTAACTGGCCCTCAAATGAAAAACATTAAAGCCATTTCCAGTCTTTTGCAACAATAAACAAAGGACCAACAAACTTCCTTTCAAAAGCACCTATACATATCTGTGTGAGAACAAGAAGAATATATATATACTCAAAAATACAGTATGGTGGCCGGGAGTGATGGCCGGGCATGGTGGTGCAAGTTTGTAACCCCATTACTTGGGAGGCTGAGACAGGAGGATCACAGTTTTGTGGCCAGCCTCAGCTACTTAGTGAGGCCCTCCACAACTTAGTGAGATCCTGTTTCAAAATAAAGAATAAAAACTAGGGCTGGGAGTGTAGCTCAGAGGAAGAATGTCCCTGGGTTCAACCCCAGTTGAAAAAAAAAAAAATACAGTACAGTGTTTCAGAAGAGATGGTACTAGCTGCACTTCCACTAGCAGTTTAGAGAGCACCTTTCTCTGCTTCCTTGGGGCACGGGGGGGTGGGGGGTGGCAAAAACTGGCCACAGTTACACTATCTGATGGGTTAAACATGAGGTTTCTTGCTTTCATTTAAATCTTTAGTTCAGAGCCAAGCATGGTGGTACATGCCTGTAATCCCAGAATTTGGGACACTGAGACAGGTGGACTGTAAATTCGAGGCTAGCCTCAGAAACTTGGGCCCTCCACAGTTTAAAAATAAAAAGGGTTGGGGGTACAGTCCAGAGGTAGAAACTCCCTGAGCTCAATCCCTAATACCACAAAAATATTAGTTCAAGGTTTCTTTTCTGCAAAGTGACCATCCATGATCTTGGCCCATCTTGGTCATTTCCTTTCAGATGCAGAAGAGACTTCATATAGTAAGGAAATTAAACCTTTGTCAAATGCCAATTTCTCCCTCATTTTGTCTGATTTGATTTAATTTCTGATAAGTTTGCTACATTTCCTACATGGCAATACATAATTTTTATGTAATTAATCTGTGAAAATTAATATAATTTGACCTGCTTCGGTGACAGATGCACTATCCACAGACATCTGTAATCACCGAAACCAGACTATCACTACTTTATCTTCTCAGATTTCCAGAACAAGGTATGTAATGCTGGGAAACATTTTTAGAAAATATAAATAAACAAAAATTAAATCAAAACGTCTGGTGCTTTTATCACTGAGATTGTTATTGATATTATATCTAAGACATTAAGCAAATATTAAGAAAAATATCTGATAATTTTCATATATTATCATAAATTTTTTCAATGTAATCCTAAAACTACAAAAAGAGTCCTCATTTCTGTGTTCTCTGGCATAGCTTAAAGCAGAATTAGTTATCTATTTTCATAAAATTGGCCTGGAAGCATTTACAGTTGTAGTTCTTTGAGAACTTTCTCTATTTCCTCTCTGATGAGTAATATATATTTTTAAAAATCTCTACAATGCTGGTTTATTTGGGGAGTTTATATTATCCTAGAGAATCACCATGTCATCCTGTATCTTCAAACCTATTGGCACAGAATTGGTCAAAGTATTCTCTTGAACTTGTTTGACCTTTCCTGCACTTGTGGTTATTTCTTCATTTTTGTTTTCTGATTTTGTGTTTTTAAAGAATGCTTTCTTTGGTTACTACGCTTGCTGAGGACTCATATCTGAATTTATCTTTCTGAAAACACAGACAATTCTGCACTGCTCTAAAGATGCTCCACATACCTCCAATGGGAATTTTGAAGCCCTGCAAGGTTTTAAATTTGTGTTGTTAGCTTTCTGTCCAGCTGCTCTGCAAAATCAAATGAATGTTAGTTGAAAAAACACTGAAGTGCACGGTGTTTGACATTATCCAGCAGCAAACACTCAGAACATCACAAGAACAGGGGATAAGGTTGGATGAAAGGAAACTGGAGGGATGGAGGAGGCAGATGCTACCTCAGATCTGAGCGTTTAAGTAAATGCATCACCACAGCTCTGTGAGACACTGCCAAAGAGCACCAGAAAGTAAGCTCCAACCCCCCAGGGTTTCATTCACCCTGAAGGTGCTTGCCACGTGGAAGGGACTTGATAAACAACTGGTAAATTTATGACTTCACAGATTTTTTTTAAAAAATAATGTTACCTGTAATGATCTTTACAAGTAAGTATTTTCCATCAGTTCATGAAGACTAAGACAAAGTTTATGATAAAGTCCCTAAACTCTTCTCATCTATGAAGTTCTCCCTGTTTGACACCTCAGTAACTACAAATGCAAATACCAAGATTTATCAATAATAATACAACTTATTTACCAGTACGCATCACTAATAATAAATTATCTATCCATCCACACAATCTATAATCCTTAGTTTGTACTGAAGAGCAAGAAGCTAAGTGACTAGCCTACAAGTATATGCCTAGTAAGAGGCAGCTAGATTAAGATGCACTCACCTTTTCTACTACATGAGGAGGCTTCTCAGATGCCTGCCATGTTCCCAGCTCTGTGCTGGGCTCTGCTAGTGACATCTTAAATGGGGACTGTGAAAGAGGCCTTTCTGGTCCTTCTTCATTGTGGTGGCTTAAGTTGGCATGGATGAGATGGTTATGCCTCAGGGGGCACAGTGGCCTACTGACAACCTTGAGTCTTGAGTTCAGACTCAAGCCTCCAGAACTATGAAAGAATACACTTCTGTTGTCTTGCCACTCGGTTATGGAAGCACTAGGACAGTCATGAATGTATTTTTCAGGATCTTGATAGGCATTTCCAGTTGCTCCCTGGTAGTATGCTACCCCCAGCAGTGCACAAGACTGACCACGTCCTTGTATTGTTATTAATGTAATATTTGCCAACTTGATGGGTAGGAAAGGCATCTCAACATTATATTGATTTTTGCTTGTTTTTTGTACTGGGGATCATACCCAGGACTACACTCATTCCAAGTATGCATTTTACTGTTGAGTTACACTCTAGACCTTGATTAATATTTTTGTCCCCCCACCTACCCCAGCCAGAATGAGGTATATGTGACAAATAAAAAGTGCATATGTTAGCCGGGCGTGGTGGCTCACGCTTGTAATTCCAGTACCTGGGAGGCTGAGACCTGAGGATTCGAGTTTGCGGTCAGCCTCAGCTGCTTAGTAAGGCCCTCCACAACTTAGTGAGACCCTGTTTCAAAATAAGGAATAAAAAATAGGAAGCTGGGTGTGGTGGCACACGCTTGTAATCCCAGCATTTGGGAGGCTGAGACGGAAGGATCCAGGTTCGCGGCCAGCCTCAGCTACCTAGTGAGGCCCTCTGCAACTTAGTGAGACCCTGTTTCAAAATAAAGAATAAAAAAATAGGGCTGGGGGTATAGCTCGGAGGTAGAATGCCCCTGAGTTCAATCCCCAGTACCACAAAAAAAGTGCATATGTTTAAGGTATTCAATATGCAAACACATTGTGAAATTATTATAATCAAGCTAATTAACATATATATCACCTCACAGTTATGATTTCCTCTTTGAATATTAGTGATTTTTACTATTACTATTTTACTATTACTACTAATATTAGCGATTAGTGACTTTACTAGTGATATTACACATATTTTTCATGTGTCTGGTTATTTATAATTTTTCACTTAATTCCCTGTGTATGCTCTTGCCTTGTTTCCTACTGAAGAGTTTTTTTTTTTTTTTATTGCTAAGAGTTCTTCATATGTTGACTTTTGAATCATATCCTTACCATGGTACAAATATTCTCCATGATTTGTCATTTTTCTTTCAATTTCAACTTTTTAAAAAGTGTAAGTTTTTTCATATGTCATTAATTAGTGCATTTTTAAAAAATTCTGTCCTTGGTGTCATGTTTAGAGTGACTTTGTTCACCTTGAGGTTATCTATTTACCTAAGTTTTATTTATACTTTCATAATTTGTTTTGCACCTTTACCATTTTATTTCATAAAAACTATAATTTTAGCCGGGCGTGGTGGCGCACGCTTGTAATCCCAGCATTTGGGAGGCTGAGACCGGAGGATCCCAGTTCGTGGCCAGCCTCAGCTACCTAGTGAGGCGCTCCGCAACTTAGTGAGACTCGGTTTCAAAATAAAGAATAAAAAATAGGGCTGAGGGTATAGCTCGGAGGTAGAATGCCCCTGAGTTCAATCCCCAGTACCGCAAAAAACCAAACAAACAAAAACTATAATTTTAAGCTGGGCGTGGTAGTGCACACTTGTAATCCCAGTTGGGAGGCTGAGACCGGAGGATATGGGTTTGCAGCCAGCCTCAGTTACTTAGTGAGGCCCTCCGCAACTTAGTACCGCAAAAAAAAAAAAAAAAAAAAAACAACCTATAATTTTATTTTTAATTAAAAGTATATTCCAGTTTCACTACTTTTCCAAATAGTTTTGAATATTATTTTTTCCAAATAGTTCTTATTTGGAAAATTAATATACCTGAAAATATATTTTTCAAAATAATAGGACAGGTTTTTGTTTTGTTTTTTGTGGTACTGAGGATGGAACCTGGGGGCACTCTACCTCTGAGTTACAGCCCCAGTCCTATTTTTTTATTCTTTATTTTGAAACAGGGTCTCACTAGGTTGCAGAGTGCCTCACTAGGCAGCTGAAGCTGCCTGTGAACCCGGATCCCCCAGTCTCAGCCTCCCAAATGCTGGGATTACAGGTGGGCACCACTACACCCAGCTCAATAGGACAGTTTTAACATCATTTGCTGAATAAGACATCTCTTTACAAGTTATCTGAAATGCCAAACTTTGAAAAGCAAATCTATTATTATTTTGGGAGGCAAAAGCTTTATTGAAATGTTATTCACATATCATAATTCACTGAGGTGTGCAACCATTGCCACTGTCAACTTTAGGAACTTTTCTTCACATCAAAAAGACACCCTGTATCCTTTAGTTATCATACCCAATTATCCTGTGCCCTCTAGCCGCAAGCAGCCACTAGTCCACTTTCAATCTCCATCAATTTCCATATTCTGGACATTTTACATACATAGAATCATATAATGTGTAGTCTTTTGTGGCTGGCTTCATATACTTAGCATGTCTTCAAGGTTCATCTATATTGTAGCATGTACTAACACTTTATTCATTTTATAGCCAAATCATTTTCCATTGCATAGATATAGTACATTTTATTTGCCCATTCATCGGCTGACAGATACTTGGGTTGTTTTCACTTTTTGGCTACTATCAATGATGTTATTGTGAAGAGACATATTCAAGTTTTGCATGGACATCTGTATTTCTTTCAGGTATATACATACTTAGGAATGGACTTGCTGGGTCATGTGTTAATTCTATGTTTAACTTTCTTTTTTTTTTTTTGCGGTACTGGGAATTGAACTCAGAGGCATTCTACCTCCGTGCTATACCCCCAGCCCTTAGCACTTCCTGTAGGTCTCTGATCCATTTCAAGGTAGTTTTTCTATGTAGTGAGATCAGAGCCATTCTTTTACATGTGGATATTGTTTTTCTAGCACCATTGGTTGAAGACTCTTGTTTCCTTGTGGAATCCAAATGGTTCTTAACACTCTTGTCTATAAATGTATGAGTTCCCGAAGCTGGCCTGGAATCTGCAATCCTCCCGTCTCAGCCTCCCAAGTACTGGGATTATATGCATGCACCACCACACCTGGCTTCATCTCAGTTTTTAAATAAGGAAATTGTGTGCCTTGTATTTTGTCTTTCCCCCCTTCCTGCTACCTAAAAGGCAGACATGATGTAAGAAACACATGTGAAGAGATGGTAGAGCAAAGAGAATGACAACCTGGGTCTTCCATGACCTTCTGGATCAGAATGGTACAGCCCTGTGGACTGCCTACAGGCTCAGGCATTTATACAAGAAAGACCAAAAACTATTACCTGCTTTCTTCAAGTCACTGTCATATACGTGTCAACATGTATTAAGAGTTTTTCCTAGGTTAAACACTGAAATGAACTTGGTGGACTGTCAAGTATGCACTGCTTTGGTTATACTTGGTATGTCTGATTATTTTCTTGAGTAGTTGAATCAATTTCCCAACAATGAATAACACCATTTTTTCTAATTCTCACCAATATTAGGTCTTATAAAACAAGTAAATTTTGCCAACCTGATGAGTGCGAAATGGTATCCCATTATTTTTGTCATTTGGATGTCTTCGTGTGTGTGTGTGTGTGTGTGTGTGTGTGTGTGTGTGTGTGATTGAGCCCAGGGGCATTCTACCTCTGAACTACACCCCCCAGTCCTGTTTGTTTGGTTTTTTTTTTAGTCTTTTATTTTAAAACAGGGTCTCACTAGTTGCAGAGGTCCTCACTAAATAGCTAAGGCTTGTCAACGAACCCGGATTCTCCAATCTCAGCCTCCAAGTCCTGAAATTACAGGTGTGTGCCACCATACCTGGCTGTTACAGGGAATTGAGCTCAGGGACAGTCTACCTTCAGGCTATACCCCCAGCCTTATTTTATTGTTTTATTTTGAAACAAGGCCTCACTAAGTTGTGTAAGGGCTCACTAAGTTGCTGAGGCTAGCCTCAAACCTGTAATCCTCCTGTCTGAGCCTCCCAAGTACTAGAATTACAAGTGTGCACCACCACACTTGGCTTGGATTTCTTTTAGATTATTAGATTGAGCATTTTTTCATTGTGGTCCATAAAACACAGGTACTCCAGCTTTTTGTTAATATTTGTATAGTGTATATTTTCCCGTATTTTTACTTTCAACCTTTCTGTGCCCTTATATTTTATGTGGTACTCTTGAAAACAGAATATACTTAGTTTTAATTTTTCTAGTCTAATAATCTCTGTTTTTTAGCTGAAAGAGTTAGTCTATTTATACTTAACAAGATTACTTATATATTTAAGTTTAAATCTATTTTTTCTATTTGTTCCATCTGCCTATATTCCTTTTTCTCTTTTATTGTTTTCTTTAGGACTGTTTACCTTATATTATTTTATTTTCCCCATCAAGCTGCTGACCACACTTTGAGAAGCACCAGTTTGGAAGAATAGACTAGATATAAGGAGATAAGTGAAGAGATATTGTAATAATTTGTTTTTGTTTTTGTTTTTGCTGTTGTTGTTGTTTTGTAGTACTGGGGAATGAACCCTGGGGCATTCTAGTTCTGAGCTACACCCCTAGCCTTATTTTTAATTTTTATTTTGTGAGAGGATCTCACTAGGTTGATGAGTCTCACTACTTGCTGAGGCTGTCCTTAAACCTGTAATCCTCCTGTCTCAGCCTCCCAACTACTGGCTGTATTGTAATAACTGATATCTGTCTTGACTAAGTGGCAGTGAAAGTAAAAATAAAATAAAAAACTAAGCATTAATACCAAGATCCAGGTGTGGTGGTGCATACCTCTATTCCCAGTACTTGGGAAGCTGAGACAGGAGGATCCCAGGTTTGAGGACAACCTTAGCAAGTAGTGAGACTCTCATCAGCCTATCAAGACCCTGTTTCCAAATAAGAAATAAAATCGTGCTGGGGGTGTAGCTCAAAGGTAGAATACCTCAGGGTTCAATATCCAGTACCACACACACACACGAAAAAAAAAAAAAAAAAAACAGTATTAATACCAGAGAATGATGGTACCATTGAATGAAACACAGGACTCTGAAAGAGAAACAAGTTTGGGGAAAATAATGATAAATTTGTGGCCATTTCTATACTGAGGGAGAGAAAACAAAAAGTAGTTATAATAGAATTGAAAATTTAGCTCTCACTAGTATTGTTGTCTGGTTTTCAGATCTTTAAATCTATCTTAAAATAAAGTTGTTCTGACAAAAATAACCACATAACTATATTTATCACAAAGAGAAAATGGGTTAAACTTCTACTTCCTAGAATTTGGTTTTATCTAGTAAAATACAACATTAATATACACTGTTGCAATATGGTCAGATTAGAACTAGTAATCTGGACCTTGAATAAGGTTTCAAACTCCATTTGGTCTTCTGCATCAACCAGATGAAGAAGCAAGTCTAAATATTTCTTTGTATATGATTCAGTATACAGGGACCTTCTAGTAACTTAATTTGCTGGATTCTGCTACTCAAAAATACAAAAATCTGGGCATGGCAGCACATGTCTGTAATCCCAGTACTTGGGAGGCTGAGGCAGGAGGATCACAGACTCAAAGCAAGCCTCAGCAACTTAGCAAGGCTCTTATCAACTTAACAAGACCCTGTTTCCAAATAAAGAATTGAATAGGGTTGTGAGTAGAGCTCGGAGGTAGAATGCTCCTGGGCTTAAGCCCCAGCACCAAAAAAAAGAAAAAGGAAAAAAAAAAAAAAAAGAAGTAAATAACATAAAATGAATTTATTTGAATTTGTTTATTTACAAAAATGTTCTCAAAAATAATTTAACAAACATAATGATTTGCAATTATAACATTGGTATTTTAAAAGAATAGGAGAGGATATTATGACAACTCAAAAGCACAAGTTTTTACACACTGATTTATGCGTCCTAGAGAATACCTAAGGCGCAGCATGGAAATGGTTAGAAACATATGCAATATTAAAAACCATTCTGTTCAGTATTTTACTGTGAGTAATTATGGTAATTATAATTCAAATGTACTGTTGATCTAGGAACTCAACTGATTTTGAAATTCTGCTAAGAACTGAAAAAACATTTAAAATCCAATAAAAATAAAACTTGACATCTTCATTCATAAATGAATGCCCAAAATATTCTAAATAAACAAAAATGTGTTGTTAAAGGCTTTAAAACTCTGAGACAAGTTTATGATAAGATAAATGTATTTTTCTCAAGTTGTAACTAAAATATGTTGTAACATCACCAATGTCTTTTGACTTTTAGTTTCTGATTTGATTTTTTTATACGTAATTTTGGGGGGACCTTTCCAATATAATCGAGATCTTTACAAATGGCATTCACAAATAGAGTTTAGAGACAGATCATGGAAAGTCATCTCAGACATACAGATCCTAGCATCCTGCAGATTAGACTGTTCCTATAGAGATGTTAATATAGATGCACAATTAATATGGTTACGCCGAGTTGTTAAATATCTAATCATATTAGTTACCTAAGCAAAAACCTTCCTTGGATTCTGTATTTATTTTGCTGTTGAAACACAAACTTAGTAGCCGGGCGTGGTGGCGCACACTTGTAATCGCAGCATTTGGGAGGCTAAGACAGGAGGATCTGGGTTTGTTGCCAGCCTCAGCTACCTAGTGAGGCACTCCGCAACTTAGTGAGACCCGGTTTCAAAATAAAGAATAAAAAATAGGGCTGGGGGTATAGCTTGAAGGTAGAATGCCCCAGAGTTCAATCCCCAGCACCGCAAAAAAAAAAAAAAAAAGAAACACAAACTTAGTGGTTTAAAACAACATGAATGTATATCCTCTAATTCTGGAAGTCAGAAGTCGAGAATGGGTCTCTTTGGGCTAAAACCAACACTTTAGTTGGGCTGTGTTTCTTTCTAGAGGCCTAATTTATTTTTGTGCCTTTTCCAACTTACTTGGAAAAAAGAGGCTACCAGCATGCCTTGACTCATGGCCCTCTTCTGTATTCAAAACTACTAGTCATAGCTGGGTGGTCTTTCTCAAACTGCAATACTCTGACTTCTGCCTCTGTCTTCCAAGGTGAAAGAGCCTTGCGATTATTCAGGACAGTCTCCTCATCCTAACAGCAACTGATTTGTAGCCTTAATTCCACCTGCAACCTTAACTTCCCTCTGCCTCGTCACAAAAGATATTCATAGGTGTTAAGGACTAATCCTGTGAACATCTTTGAGAAGGGGTGCAGTATTCTTCCTACCATGGCTCCACAGTGTCCACCAAAATCATCCCGGTTGTCAAGGACCTCTACCAAGATTCTCTCTCTGTTTCCTGTGTTCCCGGCTCACCAGATTACCTGCAGATCCCCAACACACTCCATATTCACACAGCACATAGCTTTGCTTCTGGCATTTTCTTTTCCTTGATGTCTCCTCATTCCCCCGCCTCCCTTTCCTTACCACCAAGCTGAAAATTTTCTTTGCAAAGACTCATGAAAAAATGTTTCCTTAACTTTCTGGTCTGAATGTTCGTATCACTTGTTGATACCACCCTGTAGATCTTGATAATTATCTCTGTTCTAATCTCCTCTGCTAGATAATACTGTCCTTGAAGGCTGCCCATGGATTTATCCTCATTTATATGTCTGGTGGGCATAGGTGAGACCAAACCCTTAATTTTAATCTGCATTCCTCCAAACCTACATCTCCTCTAAATACATTCTCCAAATAGTAAAGCATCCTCATTCACCTAGCTGTGCTTACCACAGCTCTGGAAGCTTCCTGGACTTCCCTCTCTTCCATTCTTCATCTCCAATCCATCACTGAATTTTACCAAAGCTAACCACTGACCTACACCACCACCATGCCTGTTCTGCATTCCCTGTTTCCAAACTGCCTCAGCACCTCTTACTCTGCACAATAAATCTGTGTGTGTGTGTGTGTGTGTGTGTGTGTGTGTGTTTTCTATTCAGCAGTCAGAAGGATCATTTACATTTTTTTTAAAGCCTAAGTCTGATTATATCTCAGCCCTGCTCAATTTCAGATGCTCACCATCATACTTAGGATAAAATCCGATGTCCTTCTCCTGAGTGTGGCCCTCACATCCTCTCCCTCCATTCTACTCCCTGCTCACCATCGTCCAACCTCACTGTTCTCTCTCCGGTTCCTCACACAGACCTGGTAGCCACTTGTCTCAGGGTCTCTGCACTTGCCGTTTGCTTTGCCTGAAGAACTTGTTTTTTCTAGATAGCACAGGATTCATTTCTTTACGTTTTTTTCAGCCTCTGCATATCCCTCCATCGACCCCGTGCAGATATCACTTCATCAGCCCCACCTTCCCTGAGCACCCTAGAGAGCAGCCCTCTGCTTCTCCATCACTGCCTACACTCTACCCTGCCTAGATTTTCTTTACCCAGCTGCCATCTTATGACATTACATTATACATGCATTTCTTGTCTGCTATCCTTCGTCAAAATGTAAGATCCATGAGGGCATGAACTTACGTTTGATCTCTATTCTAGTCTTAGAAACTGGAAGCCCACATGGCTCAGAGTAGGCACTAACTAAAACATTTGTTAAATACACATTTTTGTATGTTTTCTGGTTTCTTGCCCAGTTCTGGGATCATTATAGATATGGATAAAGCACTGATCAAGTGAATTTTATGTACATGCCAAATATTGTTTAATATAATCACTAGAGAAAAATAACCAAGAAAAGCCACTTCTTCACAGAGAAATAAAGACTGCAGAGAAACCACAACTCAGCGGAGCCTCATTACAGTAGTGATACGATGGAGCTCTCTTGAGCATAAAGTGTATCAAAGAAGGAGTTCAAAAATGACTCCCAGCAAGCTGCACTGCGTACTCAGTGTCGAAGAAGAGGGCTGCACCCATGTACACCTGAAGGATACCAAGAATGTGACCATCAGCCACAATGCCTATGGTCAGGTACATCCAGTTTCAGGGGATATACTTAAAGCCTAAAGCCTTTCCAACCCCACCTAAGTTTTTCTCTTTGATGCATTTCTCTCACTTTTAGAGTACTGGTCCTTAGAAACAGACTTATCATTTATTTCTAAGTTATTATCAGAGGAAGAAAAAACTCAAAACAAAAATTAAAAAAAAACATATGCATATATATATAGTTGCTAATCACCTGCTCTCTCTTGTCCCATGTACAACAGGGCGGTTTTTAAAATTCATATTTTCTCAACCATCCAATATATTTAAGAATGCAAATGCAAATGTCTGGAATTGTGTCAGTTCATTTTATTTAAATGAACTTATTTTAAATGAACTTATTTTAAATGATTGCCTAATTTTATACGATGCTCCTCTTTTCCTTCAGACTTGCCTTGTGTCTCTCTTTTTATACCAACTTCCTATATTCAGTAGCATCAACAATATGTGTTAACCTAAAAACACAAATATTGATCACAGTGAATCCTTTTTGCTTCTGGTCTTGCTTTTCTCTCACAATAGATGAGGACACTGCCGTAGACAGTGATTTTCATTTCTTTTCTACAAATAGAATCATTAGGAGAACTTTGAAAAATAAAAACACCAATGCCCAAGCCCCACCCAAGACCACATCAGAATCTCTAAGGGTCGGATTCAAGTATAAAAATTTCTTTTTAAAGTTCCCAGGTAATTCCACTGTGTAGCCTCAGTCGAGAACCAAAGGTCTTAGCACAGACAACTGTGAGTCAGGAAGAGGCAGTGGAGTGATGGGGATAGTAGTAAGACAAGGCTGATCAGAATTTAGACTTTTCTGTGGTTAATCCACAGAGCAGATTATCTCCCCATGGACAATTAATTGACTTGAATACTTTGTTACGTGTCCAGATTCAGTGATTGCTTTATACAATAAGGATTTGATGCAAAATGTAAGTAAACTGAATAGGTCTTAAAGATATTTTAAAGAAATAATTAATAAAATATCAGTATCTTTACTAGTCTATAGTTCAAGAAGTTATATATTTGTAGTACTCTTTTCCTCCCCTGCCTGTTACTGTAATTAATGCAGCAAACTCAAGGGAGAGGAAAAAGTGCTTGTTTTATTTTTCTGAGAAGTGGTTTCTTGTGGTGGTGGGTCATGAAGAAGAGAAGGTGGCAGGTGGTTGGGATCCACAACACAAAAGGAATGAGTGGGAAACCTAGGCCTTCAATAAAGAGTAAACTAAGGCGAGGCAAAGAAAAGAGGTAGGCAGCCAAGATGCAGTAGGAACAGGCAGTGGGTCCTGTCTAATGGCAAGAGTACCGTGGGAAAATATGCTCATGTGCTTGCCTCTGTCACAAGGCTGGGGTTACATTGAATTGTCCCATCACAACTTGTTTACAAAATTTTCCAAATTGAGCACTTAATTGATCAAAAATTGAAAGACAATGTTCAAGAGTAAACTTTTGTTCTATGAATGCTGCAACAAATCACAATCTGGATAAAGCCAAACCTGCTTGGTGGGGCTAAGGAAACCTTGCCTAAATTGATGAAGATGTTGTTCACTTTCGGTAGTACAAACTTATCATTTTCCAGTTGTATCATTTCCTGAATACTTCACTTTATGAAACATGATTTTGTTCAGGTGCTTCTTCAAAACAACTATTGCCAAGTTCTGGCAGTGGAGAAAAAACAGATTATTTGCAAGTGAACAAGAGAGAGAGAGAGAGACTCTTAGTATTACATGAAGCAATTGTGACTGCTTCCAAGTGATTTAAAAATCAATGTCCTAATGATTCTAATTTACTTCTTCTGCCAGATCCTGCAAAATTGCCTGGAAATTGTGAAGCAGTTTTCCTGTAATAAATTCTAATTTGTCAAGGTCTTGATTAGATATTAACCACTTACTCAGGTATATTTATTAGTGACTGAACCACTATCTTAAAATAATTAGCAATGTTTCACTAACTGTAACATCTTCTAAATGAAACTACTGTATAACTTCTACGTCATTATTACTGCTTGGCATTCTTCTTTGATATTATTGACTTAATCCTGAATAATAGTTTCTAAAACCCTGAGATTTCTTTTTAAATTCCTAGGTATGAAGCAGATTAATTTATAACTTTGTCTCTGAGACATTCTCCCTTCTTCAAGAACTTGAACATTATACTCTAAATTGTGTACTCTAAATCCTCTATTTACTTTCTTTGTATTACCTTCATCTTTTAAGGCAAAGGAGTATCCATTTGTCAGGAGAATTTTTCTAAGAGTCATATTTTCAGAAAGTATTTTTATTTCCCAAACTTAGGAGACAAGATCATGAATTTTACTGCAGAGCAACAGTACATTTGCTTTAAATGCTTTAAAAAGACTAATTCAGATTTTTTCCCTTTAGGATTAATACGAATGTATTTCGTCACAATGAATAGAAAGTTTTCCTGTATACACAGGATTTATTTCCTTTTGAACTGGCTTCCTGCTTGTCTTCAAGCATGGCCCTCACAAAAAGAAAAAGTGTCAGTAACTTAAAACCATGCACACCCTTACTTTGATAGACAAGCAACAAGGACAGTAGGGAAGACCAAAAGAAGACACAAACAAAACCCTTCCTGCTCAAGCAGGTGCACTACAAAGCTCAATTAGTTCTGAGGCTGATGACACTGCTTTTTATAAGTGCTTTTCTCCACTGGGAACAGTTTTCTGAGCCTCCCTCTCTGGTCTCTAGCCCGCTGCAGAGTCCTAGCCAGATTTTATCTCTTTTTCTCTTTCTTCTTTTCCTTTTTTTGCTTGTGACACTGAAAGAAGTTGTCAGGGAAGGACCATTTGGTATATTTCACTAAGGGCTTTCTATTTTCGGTAAGTTTTGCTGCTCTCCAGACCGGTCCTGATCATCCTTAGATACACATGAAATCACTAGGTCCCTCTACCCCACCCCCCACCCCCAGCAATGGTCCTATACAGAATTTCACATCGATTCCAGGCTCCTTGTTGACCCCCCTCACGCTCTCCCCCACCCCCCAAGCTCATCTTTGGATCCCAATTTTAAAACGTTTAGGGCTAAAAGGCAAGGCACTCTCTAAGAACTTTCAAGGGGCTAAGAGAACCCCCGTCGACCTCCACAGGAAGGTCATTCCCCCGGAGTTCTGGTGAAGCTCAGACCTGGACTGACTGAGCGCAGGAGTAGGTGGATCCCCGCTGCCCAAGGGCTTTAATCAAAGCAAAAGTTAACTTTCTCTGCTCCTTGCATTTCTCCAAACCCTGCCCGGTAGGCGCCCGACCTGGCTGGGTTGGGAACTCAAAATCCGAGATCAGACGAAATCAGGTGTGTAAAGAGAGGTTCTCGGCACCGCGGATCGCACACAACCTCCGCGAAGGACCGGAGCCCTGCTGGGCTCATTCCTGGTTGGGATGCAGCGTGCGACGCCCATCTCCTCCTAGAGACAGGAGCCCGCCCCGAGCCCACCCCTAACCTAACAGGGGACCTAGCCCCGAGGCGTCCCCCGCCCAAGCCCCGGGGCGCGCCCGGCGCCCTTACCTTGGGGTTGGTCAGGAGCTGGTGCTCGTCGCTGTGCAGCAGCGCCCGGGAGTTGGACTCGGAGTTGTTCACGTAGACCTGGACGCAGGGGTACTGCGAGGTGCCCCTGCAGTCGGCGCCACAGGTGAAGGTGCACTCGAACACCTCGCCGATCTGCTGCACCGACAGCACCGTGCAGTTGGCCGCCGTGGCTTGCAGATCCTGCAGCGCGGGACTCAGCCAGCAGAAGCCGAAGATGAAGAGCGACACGACGCCGGAGATGATGAGGAACAAGCCGAGCCGGATGCTCTTGTCCTCGGCTTCCGTGTACTCGTAAGCCACCCGGAGCTTCGCCATCGCCCCCCAGCTCCCGGAGGCTGGCGCGCTCCCCCGCCCCCTCCCGCCCCCGGCGCCCAGCCCGACTGCCTCGGGCGGGAGGAGCCGCCGCGCGACAGCAGAGGAGTGGGCGGCGAGGGGGCGCGCGCGAGAACAAAGGGGCCGCGGCCGGCGACGCCCCCGGCGGCGGCAGCGCCCCGCACCCGGCCCAGCCGCCGCCCGGGCCCGGGTGCAGCCGCCGCTCAGCGCCGCGGGCACCCTCGGCCGCTCCGGCCTCCAGCGCCCCCTGCCAGCCTCCGCCCGCGCGCGCTCCCCGCCCGCCGGCCCCCGCCGCCGCCCGCCGCTCCCCGGGCCCCCATCGCCGCCGGTCGCGGGCAGCCGCCCCGGGGTCGCGGCGGAGGCTGGGGCGGGCCCGGGGCTCCGGCGCGGAGGGCGGCTCGGCTCGGCTCCGCTCCTCCCCGCCCCGCCCGGGCGGCTCCCGTGGGCGACCCGCCCTTCCCTGGGAATCCCGGCTACATCCCCGGGGGAGAGGCGTCCGCCGCGAACGCGTGGGAGCAATATGGCTTCGCCCCGGTGAAAGTTTTTTTTTTTTTTTTTTTTTTTTAAAAAAAAAAAAGGAAAGAAAAGGGGGAAAGAAAAAGAAGAAAGAGGGGCGGGCGGAGCGCGAGCGCGGCGGCGGGAATCTTGAACTCCAGACGCGGATTGGTCGGCGGCGAGGAGCGAGAGCCAGCGCCCCGGCGGACCGAGGGGAAGCCCAGGGCGCGCGGCCCCCGCAGGCTCCCACGCCGCCGGGGAGAGCGCCCGGACGGTCCCGCCCTGCCAGCCGCCTGGCCCAAGGACTGCAGGATAGGAGCGAAAACAGGCAGAGTCCGGTGGAGTTTGCGGTGGAGGCGGCACTCGTGGGAGATGGATCCCCTGTCAACATCAAGGAAACTTGCTGCCTGGGTCCTCCGGGGACCTCGCGGGAAACTTCGGTCTCTGGCAGTCCCGTTGACAACTTGATTGCCACCCCTCCACCACCACGACCGAGGCTGAGTAGGGACGGACGGTGCAGAGGATTGCACTGTGGAAAGAAACACCACTTCTGGCTTCTGTCCTTTCCCTTCTTAGGAGTCTTGCCATCCCTGGCCCGCCCTGGGTGTTGTAGATGAGGTTTCCAGCATAATGTAAGGGGACGGCGGCATGCAGACCCACTTTGGGACAGGTACCCTTTCTAGAGCTCCATTTGGCTCTCTTCTCCCTCCTGCTCCCCGCCCCCCCCCCCCCGTTCCTGTCGGTGCACACAGACCTTCAACCTATTGCTTTTGTGGCTTTTTGTAAATTAAGATTATCCTATTCCAAACTACATTTTTACCATAAAATCAAATTTGAAAACTATTTTGAGGGACGTTTTGAAGAATAAGATCAGAATGTCCACTTTTCAGAATATACACAAATGTATCTTTTTCTGGGTTTGCAAGTCCCAACAAACGCTTAATTAAATCATGTTCCTGATGACTATCAACCATGAAATTCTTCTCTTTCCTGGATTGCTAATGTTACTTAACTGGTATTGAGTACTTTTTAATTGCGGTTGTGATATGTTTTTCAAAGGATTACAATCCTGAGCAGATGAAGTTTAATTACAGGAAGATCCTAAGCATTTTCTAAATAAAGAAAATGCAGGGTTTGGAAAACTTACAAATCAGGATGATGCTATGTTCTTTAATATCTTTCAAATTTGGGGAGAGATTTCCTTTTATTTTTACCAATGGATTATACCTTTTTCTTTTTCTTTTTTTCCATTGACATAAAGACAGTTTGTTAGGATCACATTAACAAAGGAAAAGGGAGATTGTTGAAATAGCTTAATCTGACATTATAAATCTTCACTCTGAGTCTTTTTCCTATTGCAGATTACAAAAATCTTCTTTTCAAGAAAGCTAAAGCTTCATCTAAGATCTGAGACAGTGATGAGCAAGTAACAAGCCTTGATTATGCTGAGGGACTGAACCTTGAGACAGAATTGATACTAATGCTCATAAAACACGGATAGGGGGGAGACTAGAAATAATTTAATGAATATGATTCATTTGTCAATTATTCCAGAACTCAGTGTTATGTGAATGAAACCTCTCCCTCAGAACTGAAGTTCAGCTGGATGTGGTGGCACACACCTGTAATCCTAGTACCTGAAAGGCTGAGACAGTAGGATTGCAGGTTTAAAGCCAGCGCTTTTACCAGACCATTTCAAAATGAGAGAGAGAGAGAGAGAGAGAGAGAGAGAGAGAGAGAGAGAGAGAGAGAGAGAGAGAAAGAGAAAGAATAGCTCAAGGTAGGAACCACTCCACATCCATTCATATTCATTATCCC
>PVLC010007620.1:0-62459 GCA_004027655.1 Graphiurus murinus | reverse complement strand
TGGGTATTGCATTGAATTTGTAGATCAGTTTTGGGAGGATGGCCATTTTGATGATATTTATTCTGCCTATCCAAGAGCATGGGAGGTCCTTCCATCTCCTAAGGTCTTCATCAATTTCCTTCTTCATCTTTCTATAATTTTCCTTATAGAGGTCTTTAATCTCCTTGGTTAGGTTTATCCCCAAGTATTTTATTTTTCTTGAGTTCTCTGTATATCTAGATATTAGTACTCTATCAGAAGAGTAGCTGGCAAAAATTTTCTCCCACTCCATGGGCTCTCTGTTGAGGTTCTTGATAGTTTGCTTTGCTGCACAGAAACTCTCCAGTTTAATGCAATCCCATGTATTGATCTTCCTTTGAGTTGCTTGTGCTTTTGGGGTCTTGTTGAGAAAGTTTTTACCTGTGCCTACATGTTGAAGTGTTGGGCCTATGCCCTCTTCAAGTAGCTGCAAGGTCTCTGGCCTGACATCCAGGTCTTTGATCCACCTTGAGTTGACTCTTGTGCAGGGTGAGAAAGTGGGGTTTATTTCCAGTTTCCTGCATATGGTTAACCAGTTTTGCCAACACTATTTGTTAAAGAGGCTATATTTTTCCAGTGTATGTTTTTGGCTCCTTTGTCAAAAATCAGTTGACTGTAAGCACGTGGGTCTGTTTCTGAATCTTCTATTCTGCTCCATTGGTCTATGTGTCTGTTTTTGTGCCAATACCATTCTGTTTTTATTACTGTGGCTTTGTAGTAGAGTTTGAAGTCAGGTATTGTGATACCTCCTGCATGGTTCTTGTTGTTACGAACTACTTTGGCTATCCTAGGCTTTTTGTTGTTCCAAATGAATTTAAGGACTGATTTTTCTATATCTGTGAGGAGTGACCTTGGTAATTTAACGGGTATTGCATTGAATCTGTAGATCACTTTTGGGAGGATGACCATTTTGATGATATTTATTCTGCCTATCCAAGAGAATGGTAGATTTTTCCATCTTCTAAGGTCTTCATCAATTTCTTTTTTCAATTTTTTGTCGTTTTCCTTACAGAGGTCTTTTACCTCTTTGGTTAGATTTATCCCTAAATATTTTATTTTGGGGGTGCTATTGTAAATGGAATTGTTTTCTGGATTTCTTTCAGTGGTTTTACAGTTGGCATACAGGAAAACTTCTGATTTTTTAAGATTG
The DNA here is from genome assembly GCA_004027655.1 of Graphiurus murinus. Taxonomy (NCBI): domain Eukaryota; kingdom Metazoa; phylum Chordata; class Mammalia; order Rodentia; family Gliridae; genus Graphiurus; species Graphiurus murinus. The sequence goes on along the minus strand of PVLC010007620.1, from coordinate 61,291 downwards.
ATTTTGTATCCAGACACTTTGCTGAATTTGTTGATCAGTTCTGTAAGTTTTTGGCTGACTTTGTTGGGTCCTCTAAGTATAGTATCATTTTCATTTGCAAAAAGGGATAGTTTTAGTTCTTCTTTCCCTATTTTTACCCCTTTGATTTCCTTCTCTTGCTTTATTGCTCTGGCTAGTGTCTCAAGTACTATGTTGAACAGAAGAGGTAATAATGGACATCCTTGTCTTGTTCCTGTTAGAGTTGATGTCTAGTTTCACTCCATTGTGGTCTGAAAAGATGCAGGGAATTATGTTACATTTTTTGAATTTGCCAGTGCTCTCTTTGTGGCCCAGAATGTGGTCTATCAATCCAGATTTTGTAGATCAATTTCACTGAGAATAATTATAATACTCCAGTGTTTGCAGTAGGAGAGTACCCTCTTGAACTATATGCCTTCCTCCAGTACCCTCCCAATTACCACCAATTCCCCACTGAGCTAAACTCCTACAGATAGCACTCGAAATCATCACATAATCTTACTATTGAATTATGGGCCAAATGGGCCTGTACTTGGTATCTAGCCATCATGCAACAGAAATCCCTCTGATAGCTTACACTTACAAATGGTAGGTTGGGTAATATGACGGAAATTTTTCTTTGTACAGTCAACTCTAGACATAAGTATTAGTTTTTTAAAAATATGTCTTATTATTTAATATCAGAACAATGACAATAGGGAGAGAGAGAGAGAGAGGACAGAGAGAGAGAAAGAAAGACTGAGACTGACTGGGGATTGAATCCTATGGTGTTGTACCTCTGAGCTATACCCCCAGCCCTATTTTATTTTGAAATAGGGTCTCACCAAGTTGTTGAGGGCCTTGCTAAATTCCTAAAGCTGGCCTCAAACCTGCAATCTTCCTGTCTCAGTCTCCTAAGTACCAGGATTTTACAGGCATGTGCCACCATACCTGGGTCCTGTTAAGATTTTAAAAAAAAATAGATGTAAGCCAGACATGGTGGTGTATACCTGTAATTCCGAAATATCACATCACTTGTTTTAAATGGAAAAAAACTAAGCTGTACTTTCTAGGCAAACGAACTTCAACAATGAAATTATAAAGAAATGCAAGGAAGTGATTAGTATAAAAATAAGGAGAGTAGTTTGCCACAGCTCCTTAATAGCTGGATCTTGAGCAAGGCTCGGTCCGCTGGAGTCCTGCAAGGCAGACGATTCCAAAAGAAGGAATGCATGGCATATCCCACTTTGCATTATGTTATATTCTGGAAACTTGGGGTGCTTTGGGTTTTGCTTTTACATTAATTATAAAGGAAAATTTCTTAGAAACAGGTGGCTGGACAGATAGTGATCTCTTAATATTAGCTGAAAAAGCAGTGCCTCTAGACAACCCAATTCATTAACCTCTTACAAACATTAGTCAAGAAACAGGTTTTCAAGTTTATCTAAAATAGTTACTACAAATAGTCTTTGCCCACTCCCACCTTGTCTCCCTGGAATTTTACAGGAATACATTAACCCTCTAGCTACCTGAGATAAAGATAAGAACACTGCTTAAAGGAGCTAAACAAATAGTAAAGATTTAAACTAATGGAAAAGAATTTTTATATACATGTTGTATTTTTAAGAATTTTTATGTACTAAAAGAATTTTTATATACGTGTTGTATTTTGTAACCTTGATTGGTTGAGGATGACCTTTGGAGGAACAGGTCTGTGGAGTTTCCTGTTCTATATGCCTCATTGCAAAAAAATAGTATAAAACAGCTCCTAACAAACAATAAAACAGATACGCTTCTTCACTGCATTCGGTGTGAGCGTATTCTCACAACCTCGTCTCATTCCACACCTATCGAAGGACCCCCAACCCCACTGCCTCAAGGGCTGGACCCCTGCAGTAGTTCTCTTTAAAGAGAGAGAGAGGGTTGAGGAGTAATTGCAGGGTATGACTGGTAAAGTTGGATTTCTTGATCTGTTTACTAATCAGAATGATATTTATCTTATAATATACAAATATACACATTTGTTTAGAATGGTTTTATGTATATGTGTTTTATTTCATAAAATGCATAAATAGTAATTTTTGTACTCATCAATATTAGCATATTACCATCATATTTCTTCTCACCAACCTCTGCTTTCTCCCCTACTTACACACCCCCATAATTATGTCTACATTGCTAGCAACATTTACCAGCAACAGAAAGTCTTTCTCAACTTCTGCATAGTGATCAAAACCTCAGGGTAGAATTATAGATTATTATACATAGAGTTTTGACAATTTTTACTTATGGGATCTAAAATTTATTATAAGCCATTTGCACTGCAGAAACACAGGGGCTTGGTTTAATAGAGATTTTGAAAACAGTGGTAGAAGGTTTCAGAATAGTGGGAATTGAAAGGCATTATTTTGTGAAGTTTCCTGACAGGCTTTGGATTCATAACATTGGTGCATATGACATTTTCCCTGGGTGCTTTTAAGACCAGATTGTGGGAACATTTTCCCATTTGCCTCTACCTGGTCTGAATCTGATTTTTCTGCTTTTGGTAAAAGCGACAATAAAATCTGAAAAGCCTGTCTATCTTGAAGACAAGTCTAGACAAGTGATTAGGTTAAATGCGCCAAACATTACACAATAGTAATATAAGGTGACATGCTAGAGAGGCATAAAGAATAATCCTATTATATTTACATGCCAATATTGCCCTTGGGACTGGCCTAATTAGTCCCGTTAATCATCATGGCCCTTTCAGAGCTAAGCTTTTGAAAAACTAAACCTAATTAATACTTTCTTTGGCCAAGCAGAGTTCCGGCTATAGTGGTGCCTGGGCTCACAGCTGTCAGGGAAATATTGCTGTATTAATTTTCCTTTCCATAATCTCCACTCTATTGTCACCTTCCTGGGTTACAAGCACATAAGGAACTTGAAGACAAAAACTGTGTCTCATTCATTCTCATCGTCTACCGAAACTTAGCACATGGATCTTAGCACCAAGTAGAGACAAGGTATTATCCATTTAATTCCTTTGTTAAACAAAAAAAACTCTGCATGAGAGGTATGCAGTTAAACAAGAAATTAGCCTAGCTTTTTTTTTCTTTTTTAAGTTAAGATACCAGCCAGGTATGGTGGCACATGCCTGTAATCCCAGTACTTTGGGAGGCTGAGACAGGAGAATCACAAGTTTGAGGCCAGCCTCGGCAACTTAGCAAGATCCTGTTTCAAAATTTAAAAATAGAAGTTAAGGGTTTAGCTTGGAGGTGAAATGTTCCCAGTACAATCCCTAGTACCCCCTCCAAAATTAAGATACCATTTATAAACAGTGAAATGCAGAGATTTTAGGACTATAGTTTGATGGGTTTTGAGAATTACAGAGAGCTGAGTAACTCAGACATCAGCATGGCCCCAAATGTTCTATTATTCCCCTTCCAGTCAATCAGCATGGCCCCCAGAAGCAACTTCTACTGCTATTAATATTGTCACAAATTATGTAGGCCTGTTCTGCAACTTCATGATATGAATGCAACAATACAGTAGGTTCGCTTTTGTATCTGGCTTCTGTCCTATAACCTGATGCTTCAACATTCATCCATGTGGTTATGTGTATCAGTGATTCATTCCCTTTTATACCTGATTAGTAGTCTATTGTATAAATAGAACACAATTTTTATCCATTCTCTTGTTGATGAGCCTTTCATCATTCCCCAGTTTAAAGTGCTTTAATGAATGAATCTGTTATGAATGTTCTTGAACGAATCATTTTGTGAACATGTGTTTGTTTATTTTGAATAAAAACCTTGGAGTAGGATTGCTGTGTCATGGTAGGTGTACATTTTACTTAAAAAGAAACTATGAAACAGTTTTGTGAAGTCATTATATAATTTTACATTCCCACAAAAACCATGTGAAAATGTGTGGTGGCATCTCAATGTGGATGTAATTTGCAAATTTTCTGGTAACTAAACATATCGATCAAGTTTTGCATGTTTTTTGGCCAATTGTATGCATTTTGTTTGGGGGTTGTCTATTTAAATCGATCCATTTTCATTTAGTTGTAGGTCTTTTTATTTTTGAGCTATAAAAGTCCTTTATAGATCCTAATGTTAGTTCTTCATCTGTTATGTGTTTTTAAAATATGCTCTCCCAGTCTGTGACTTGCCTATTCACTTTTTTTTTTTTTTGCAGTACTGGGGATTGAACTCAGTGGCATTCTACCTCCGAACTATACCCCCAGCCCTATTTTTTATTCTTTATTTTGAAACATGGTCTCACTAAGTTGCGGAGTGCCTCACTAGGTAGCTGAGGCTGGCCAGGAACCCGGATCCTCTGGTCTCAGCCTCCCGAATGCTGGGATTATAAGTGTGCACCACCACGCCCAGCTGACTATTCATTTTCTTAACATTCTCTTTTGATAAGCAAAGTTTTTTTTTTACTTCGATGAAGACCTATCTTTTAATTGTTTTATTTTGTGGTTAGTGCTTCCTATGTTCTATCTAAGAATTCTTTTCCTATCCAACTATCACAAAGATATTTTTCTGTTGTTTTCTCCTGGAAGGTCTACAGCTTTTATGTTTGGATCCAGGATCTATCTTGAATTAACTTTGTCTGTGACATGTGCTGTAGTGGTCAAATTTCATTTCTTTCCATATGGATAACCAATTGTTTCATCACTGTTTGTTGAAAAGACTATCCTGTTGCCTTTGAAACAGCACCTTTGTCCCTTTGTCAAAAGTCAATTGGCCATAATGTGTAGGTCGGTTTGTGAGCTCTATTTTAATCCATTCATTTGTCTATTTTTTGCCAGTACCACACTCCCTTGTTTTCTGTAGCTTCATAGTAATTCTTAAAATGAAGGAGTAGGAATCTTCCAAATTTGTTCTATTTAAAGTTTACTTTGACTAATGTAGGTCTTTTACATTTGCATACATATTTTTAGGATCAGCTTGGCAATTTTACATAGAAATCTGCTGGTATTTAGATTGGAATTACATTGAATATAGAAATAAACTTAGAGAGAATTAGAGTCTTAGCAATGTTAAGTCTTCCAGCCCATGAAGTATATATTATTATTTTGCCCTAAATAATCAATGATCTCTTAACTAAATTAAGAAGTTATTTTTAAAGTCTTTCACATTTACTTACATATTTATCATTTCCAGTCCTCTTCATTACTTTGGGAAGATTCAAATTTTCCTCTGTAGTTAACTTTTATACATTTTTACAGTGCAGGTCTGCTAGGATGAATTCTCTTAGGCTTTGTTTATCTAAATACCTATTTTTCTTTCTTTTCTGAAAGGAAGTGTCTCTGATATTGAATTCTTAGTTGAAAGCATTGCTTTTTGACACTTGATAATGCCTTTTCATGGTATGTAGCTAGCATTATTTCAAATAAAATTATCAATTTTCATTTTTATTATTGTTTCTTTGTGTGTAATATGTCTTTTTCTGGTGGATTCTTAAGCCTATTCTTTATTATTGATTTGCAGAAAGCTGATTCCAATTTGCCTGATGTGATTTTCTTTATGTTTGTCTTGTTTGAATTTTTTTTAGTTCGTTGGACCTATAAGTTGATCTTTTTCAACAAGTTTAAAAATTGGAGGGCAGTTATTTCTTCAAATATTTATTCTTCCTCAATCATGCCCTATTCTCTTTTTTCATTAAACATATATATGTTTATATATATACATATTGCTTATATATATATATATACATATATAGTTATGCCAGTTGGTATTGTTAATATCTGTGCAACAGGTATTTTATTAGATGGGGTCTTATTTTTGTCTTGGTGCTTCAGTTTGGAGATTTTTTATTAATCTGTTTTAAAATGCAGTGCTTTTTTTCCTGCAGGGTCCAATCTGCTTTAAATCCATCCAGGAAATTATTCCATAATTCCTACTTACTGCTAGAGACGGAGCCCAGGGTATTATGTATGCTAGACAAGTGCTCTACCATTGAGCCACACTCCCAGCCTCTATTCCTTTCTTATACTTCTATCTTTTTCTTCTGAGATTCTCCACATGTTCTCTCAGTACCCATTTTTCTAAATATTTTTATTTGTAATAGCTATATTATAAACCTATTTCATTTGTGTGTGTGAGGTACTGGGGATTGAACCCAGGGGCATTCTACTTCCAAGATACACCCCCAGTCCTATTTTTATTCTTTATTTTGAAACAGGGTTTCACCAAGTTGCAGAGGGCCTCACTAAGTAGCTGAGGCTGGCCACAAACCTACAATCCTCATGTCTCAGCCTCCCAAGTACTGGAATTACAAGTATGAGCCACCACACCTGGCTTATAAACCTATTTCAATATCTATTATCTCTGGCTTTTTCTCCTGATTATATTTTGTATTTTTCTGCTTATTCACACATATTATAACTTTTTCAGTGTATACTTAGCATCACAAATGCTGTATTTGGGAAAGTCTGGATTTGGTTGTCTGCCTATAAAATGTGTTGGATTTTATTTTGGCTGGCAATTTAATTTCTGCTGGAACAGCTTGAATCTGTTGAGCCTTGGTTCTAGACTTGTTTATAGTAGGTTTACAATTCCCCTTCTTCTAGGACTAAAGTAGCCTTATCTCAAGAAATGATCTTTCTAGAATCTCAGCTAAATTACCAAGGTATTGAAAAACTCTTCATTTTGGCTGGCTAATCTTCCTATGTCTCTTTTATCTCCCACATCCTCCTTGGTGTGGCTCTTATCTCTTAGACATCACAGAGCCTTATCCTGTGCCTGTGAAACTTAGTATTAGCAAAGAATCAAGGGGTTGCCTATGCAGATTTCTGAGGACGTCTCTCTACTAAATTCCGGTTAATTTACCAATCCTAACATCGAATCTCTGTTTCCTGAGCCCAGAAAGATTAATATTCTCTGTTTAGGTTACTTTCTTGTGCTATAGTTTGAAAAGTTCATCCAAGCAGAAAGCAAAGCAAATATTGAGCTTACCTCAAATATTCCTGTTCCTAAAAGATCAAAACCCTGTATTGTCCATTGCCTTAAACCACTTGCTGTATTGATTTTGTCTGGTTTGATAGTTGTTCATGATAGGAAGGCAAGTCTGATAGCCATAATTCTGCCATGATCAGAACTTGAATCTTTCATTTCTTATGCTTCAATCTTGTCAAAGGTTTCCTAAAGGCTTTGCTGATCAACTCTAGTACTTTTTTTTTTTTTTTTTTTTTTTTTTGCGGTACTGGGGATTGAACTCAGGGGCATTCTACCTCCAAGCTACACCCCCAGCCCTATTTTTTATTCTTTATTTTGAAACCGAGTCTCACTAAGTTGTGGAGTGCCTCACTAGGTAGCTGAGAACTCTAGTACTTTTAATGTGGTTGCCCTCTTCTGTATATTTTGCATCATAGGCAGTTTGAGGATCTAATGAGAGATCAGGAATCTCTCTTTGTAACAATATGCATGGTCCCATTGTCCAAGAGATCTCATGTATTTCATTAGCTACCAGAAGCCCAGATTTGAACCATTGCTATCAATAGAACTGAGAATTAAGGAAACTCTCCTCTAACAGGGCATGATGGTGTAGACCTGCAATTCCAGTACTTGGGAGGCTGAAACAGTAGGATCACAGGTTGGAAGTCAACTTCAGAAACTTAGAAAACCCCTATTTCAAAAAAAAAAATAAAAAGGGCTGGGGAGGTAGGTCAAAGGTAGAATTCTCAAGTACAAGACCCAACACACACACATACACACACACACACACACACACACACACACACACACACAGAACCTCTGAAACTCTGATATCGTTCCTATAGCTCTAAGTTTGTGATTTTTTAAATTTGTTTCCAAAAATGAAAGCAAGCTAATAATATCCAACATAGAAAGTTTCAATAGATTTCATAGAAGGTAAATAGGTTTGAATACCCAAGAGGAATATATTTCAATGCATACTTCACTGGTTTTATGATTCACTTTATGAACTTAGGAAAGGTTCAAAAATTTCAAAGCCTTTTCCTACGTAAACCTAAACTTCATATCCACCACACTCTGCCTCCATTTACACTTATCTTGTGTGTAAAAAAATTATTCTATTGATTATTATAGAGCAAGCAATTGTTTTCATGATAAAAACAGTTGGCCATTGTGGAGTTAATCTATTTAATTATGTATGAGTTCTTCTGTGCATACTAAAAGGAAGTGCACCAATGAGATATGGTTCAAAGCTACACAACAGGCTCTCACCTTTTCAGTTACACCAGAAGCCAACCACGAGATAATAGCTGGCAAACAAGTAGTATAACTGGGAGTTGGTCTCAAGAAATATTTTTAAGAGAGAAAGAAATGAGATAGGATGGAGGAGGAGAAAGTATCTATGGTAAAGTGAGTAACTACTTTGGAAAGCAAGACATAATCCCTCTGGGGAGCTCTGGGAGCCAGTGCAGAACACACACCTCAGAAACACCACATCTAAAGAGTGGGAGAACTGGGTTACCTATCTACCAATTTCCATCAGACTTTGGTCAAGGGCTGCTCCCAGGGGACAGTAATTCCCTGGCATGCCTGCTCTCCTGTTTTGGGGGTGTACAGAGGAGTTTCAGTGGCCAGAGAGGTCCCTCAAAGATCACAAGTGCTGGAAGTTGAAAGTCAAGCTGTCAGACGCAGACATCAATACTGATGGGATGTGGGCGGTACACTGACAGCAGCCGCTACATTCCTTTAAGCCAAAATAATTAGTACTGGCAACACTTCAAGTAAATAGTAATGTTTTCCCCCACATAATAATTTCATTTTGTTCTGCTAGATGATTGATGCTTTTCCTGGAGTGCCAAAGAATTGCTATCTGTGAAACACCATACGCTCCCTAATATATCGTATTCAGAAAGTAACATTCAAATTTGCTTTGGTTGGTATATGACTTCCCTCTGGCTATGGCAACTAAAGCATCATCAGAACATGATTTAATAACAAAGAGAGTCCTTGCCAAACATAATTAATTTTTCTCATATAAATTTAAATTTATTTTTCTTATGTAATGTCACCATAGGATTCTACATGAAAAATAAACAGAGATTTGGTAGGGACTGCTTTAGCTCATACTAAATAGAAATCAAGAGTAACTTCAGGGGAAAGTATTTTCCTGGTGTGCTTGGATTCCTTTCAAATAGCTACCTAATAATGGCTAACGTTCATTAAGTTCCAGGCTCTATTCTAATTCCTATGTAGGTATTAATTAATTTAAGCTTCAGACAGATCCAGAAAGTATCAACCATCATGAGTCATGTGTTATAAAGACAATGAAGAAGGTTTAAAAAAATCATCTTAGCCGGGCGTGGTGGCGCACGCTTGTAATCCCAGCATTCGGGAGGCTGAGACCGGAGGATCCGGGTTCGCGGCCAGCCTCAGCTACCTAGTGAGGCACTCCGCAACCTAGTGAGACTCGGTTTCAAAATAAAGGATAAAAAATAGGGCTGGGGGTATAGCTCGGAGGTAGAATGCCTCTGAGTTCAATCCCTAGTACCGCAAAAAAAAATAAATAAAAAATAAAAAAAAATTTAAAAATCATCTTATTTATCTAAGACCACAGAAATAATCAGAAAAAAAAACTTAGAATTGAACCCCTCCTCGCCACTATAGCAGTTTCTCATCTACATCTCAACTAACATAAAATAGCTTTATTATCTAGCAATGCAGGTCCGGAGATAATTATTTCTTTCTGCTCCTCAAACATTTGCCACACTTGGATTCCACCCAGGTCTCTCATGGACTCTTTTTGAATATTAGGTCACTTCAGAATCTCGATGTACCTCATATCACAGGCACAAGCCATGCCAACCTGTGTGCTCTAAGCAGGAATTGACAAACTTTTTTTTTTTTTTGCAGAGGACCAGATAATAAATATTTCAGCTTTGCCAACCATGTATATAGTCCAGACAGCTATAGATAATATATAAACAACTGGGCATGGTGGTGTGCCAATAAAACTGATTTATAAACCTAGGCATCAGGCCTTTTTGGCCTGTGGTCCACAATTTGCCAATCCCTGCTCTAGAACTGTACAGTGCAATTACATTCCATATCATGGACTACCTATGGGTTCTACTTACAGAAAACCCTGAAAATGTAAAAATCAATATGATACAGTTTGTAGCAAAAGCTCACAAATTTAAAGCTAGAAGAGATTTTGAGATGCCTTCGTCCAATGAGTTAATATAGAAGATATTCCCATTTGTTGGTTTTTGTTTTGTTTTTGGTGTTTTTGTTTTTTGGTTTTTTTTGTTTTTGTTTTTGTTTTTTTTGTACTGGGGACTAAACCCAGGGTACTCTACCACTAAGCTACATCCCTAGCCTAGCCTTTTTTATTTTTTTATTTTAAGACAGGATCTTGCTAAGTCACCCAGGTTGGCATTGAATTTTCCATCCTCCTACCTCAGTCTCCCTAGTAACTGAAAATATAGACATGCTCTATCGCGCCTGGCTTCCATTTGGTTTAAGTGTAAAGCCTTCTTTTATTGTCCCTGATCCTTGTTTATAAATATTAGCTAATGGTAGAATTAGGGAGAAAATATTCAGGGGGAATTAATGTTTTCTCTGTTGAAATTAGGCATATCCTCACAAAGTTCATTAAAGATCTTTGAATTAATTAAATGGGGAAACCAATGTTAAAGCATTAGAATAAAGTAAGTATGCAAATACAACAACCATTGCTCTTTTAATGTAGGATAAAGAAATAGAATTTCATAGCCAGATGTGGTGGCATACTCTTATAATCCCAGTACTCGAGAGGCTGAGACAGGAGAATCATAGGTTTGAAGCCAGTATTCACAACTTAGCAAGACCCTCAGCAACTTAGTGAGACATTGTTTCAAATTAAAAAAGGGCTGGGCTCAATCTCTAGTACCACAACATTTTTCCTTTATAAAAAATTAATTTTATTCATATTTACTGCAATAAATTCAGATGGAATATATAGTCATTTTCAAAGGGTAACCAAGTGACATAAGTAGGCCTAATTTAGGAGATATTTTCTACCCTGGGAAACAGCTTAGAGCTAGATAAAAACTGACTCAAATATATTTAAGAAATTATAACAACAGTATCCTAAACTATAAGAGACCCTAGACATTAGCTATCATAGTGACTTCATTTTACATATAGGAAAGTATAAATCAAGGGATTCAATGATATGCCAAAGGTCATATGATTAGAAATGAAGCTGGGATGGAATACACATGCATTGAGGAGATACATGTCCTATTTTTTTTTTTTGCAGTACTGGGGATTGAACCCAGGGGCATTCTACTTCAGAGCTACACCCCCAGCCCTATTTTTTCTTCTTTATTTTGAAACAGGGTCTCACTAAGTTGCGGAGTGCCTCACTAAGTAGCTGAGGCTGGCCATGTACCTGGATCCTCCGGTCTCAGCCTCCCAAATGCTGGGATTACAAGCGTGCGCCACCATGTCCGGCTCATGTCCTATTTTTAGGACCAAGAGATTTAATCTCAGCTCTAGTTCTTATAAGTTTAAAGTTTTAGTCAAATTATTTGACCATTCTGAGTCTCCATCGCATTATCTGTAATCGTAGATAATTCCTGACCAGTCAAGGTTTTGTAATGATTAAATGAAAAAGTTATTGAGGAACTTAGTAGTTGTTCCATAGTGGTAGCTATAATATACTATTTAATTATTATTTTTGACCACTTACCATATGTTAAATACTTCATCATGGAATGGGGTGGCAAAGATAAATATTTCAAAATCCTCATCCTGGAAATGCCCACAGCAAATGGACACATGAACACACCATTTGTAATATAGTCTTTTTTAATTGCTATAATCAAGATATATATATATATATATATATACATATATAATATGTATATATAGTGTTGTGAAGATGTAGATGCATTTAGAACTTTACTGCCAAACCCAGCATCTCCTAGCTATATATGTAGCTTTTCAACGCTTGAAATATGAATAATCCAAGTTGAATCATGCTAAAATGCAAAGTACACACAAAAGGATATAAAATATCTCATCGATAATTTTTATATTGAGTACATGTTGAAATGAAATGTTTAAATAAGTAAGGCAAAATCCTGTCTCAGAAATATTCTAAGCCTGGTAAAGAAGACAAACAATTACTATAATGCAATATAGAAAAGACAATATTAGAGTTAAACACATGAAGCTGAGGGCAAGTTTCATATGACATTTAGCTAGATTTGAAAGCTGGGCAGCTCCCCCAGTGAAAGGAGGAAGAAGAACATTCCAGATATCCAAATGGGGAAAGCAGGAATAAAGACATGGCAGTGTTGTAGAAAGAACAAGCAGCTCTTTCTTTGACCAATTTTCCAGGATACCTTGAAGCTAACATGAAGAATTTAGTGCCATTTATAGTTCCGTACCATAGTTTAATTCTTTGACCAAATTTTTCTGTATCTAATTACTTCATAGTAGTTGATATTTGCTTTTGGGAGGTTATCTCAGTCCCCGAAGTAATCCAAGGAGGTGAAAATGCTTATTTCCCCCATTTTAAAGATTAAATTACTTGTCCAATACCATACAACTAGAAAAAAGGCAGAGCCTTCTTTGGATGACAGATTCCCCGATACTGAATTATGTGTCCTCAACTCCTGGAGGACGCTCTCTTCATACACTAACTGTACTTTCCCAGAAAGCCTTGAGCAGAAAGGTCACCGTGTGGCCAGAAGGAAGAGCTCCAGTCATGGCCACCTGGGATGTTATGGCCAGCTCTCATTCCTAAAAGGAAGTCTACATAGAGCACATTTTGAAAGAGCAGAAAGCTCAGCAAGAAATTTTCGGTGGAGGTACCTAGAGTTGCCAGAAATGGTCCTGGAGGGTAGAACTCAAGAGAGAGGCCAACAGAACCAGTCGGGGGCTGCCATTTGGAAAGCTGCCACCATCAGGAGGAGGAGACGTTCCTGGAAGCTGCTGTGACCAGAAATGTGGGGAACCACCGTCATCAGAGATGGCTGCTGGAACTGCTGCTAATAGAGGCTCAGGCTGGAAGGACAGTGCATTCAAAGGCTTCCTGACTTCGCTACTATCTCCAGAGGAAACTCTGCAGACATTAAAGCAAAAAAAAAAAAAAAAAAAAAAAGACTGTATTGATCTTTTAGTAGCCTGCTTCCTAAAGATATGGAATAAAAGTTTCTACTTATAAATCTGGCAAGATTGGTCTTCAGAACATCTGAGTAGGGGTTTCTTAGGACAACAATATGATAAAAAGAAAAAAGAAGTGTGGTGTCTGAGAGAAAGAAAAAGGTGAACTCAGCAAATAAGTTTCTGCTGGAGGTGAAGTCTTTAGGGGAAATATATAGTTACATATATCTGGCATGTATAGAAATTTTCAATTCTATATATAGTAGAAATAGTCTATTCCACAGGATTAACCCACATAGTTTTACTCTATGCCAGTTTTCTGGAATTGGGGATTGTCATGGTACCCCATGATAATCAAAAAGATTTGAGGCACATGGGGTATCAGATTCTTGAGCAGAAACTCAGTATATTTTTTAGTACTGGGGATTGAACCCATGGGCATCCTATTTCCGAACTACACCCTCAGTCCTATTTTCTATTTTTTTTTTATTTTGAAACAGGTCTCGCTAAGTTGTTGAGGCTGGCCTCAAACTTTTGATCCTCTTGTCTCAGCTTCCCAAGTACTGGAATTACAGGCATGTACCCAGCTGAAACTCAGCACATTTGGCTAAATTGATGCCCACGTTGTAGAGAGTAGCATCAGCTGAGAGCCTGAGCTTCAAAGGAGGAGGCCAAGCTCAAATTCTACCTTTCTCTACCCGACAGCCATGCATCCATTAATAATTGCTCTTCATTTGTCTGTTGTATTCCCTACTAAATCTCCAACACCTAGAATATGCCTAACACATAATGGATACTCAATAAAAACTTCTTGAACTGAAATTGGATTGAATAACATCATCAGAATCATTCTTGCCCAATAGGTACTAGGCATCCTTGTATATTGTAGTGAACTTGACATTGCAGAATTTATATTCACATTTAAAAAGTCAGCATATGTTTATCCAGAATGTATGAAAAACTCTTATAAATAAATTATAAAACAAACAACCCAATTGACACATGGGCAGAAGATGTGCATAGACATTTTACCAAAGATATACAAATGAATACTAAGCACATGAAGAGATGTTCAACATCAGTCATTAGGGAAACTCAAATTCAAAACACAGTGAGAAACTACTTCACACCCACTAGAATGGCTATAATCAAAGGAGAGATGATTACAAATGCAAAGAAAGAGGAACTCTTATACATTGCCCGATAGGAACATAAAATTATGATGCTACTATTTTGGAACACAGTTTAGCAGTAGCTTAAAAAGTTCAATGTAAACTTACCATATGACCCAAAAATTCTATTTCTAAGTATCTACCCAAGATAAGTGAGAACTTATCTACACACAAAGATTTGCATATTATGAGGGGTATAAATACCCCATTTGTGGTTGAAACAACTGAAGGTTGGCTGTGTTGAGTAATTTTTGTTCAAGGTTATAAAGTTAGTCAAAGGCAGAGCTAATATTTAAAGCCAATATTGTCTGGTTAAAACACTATGTCCTTTCCCTCACTTTGCCACAATGGTCTCAGGGTCAGTGTAGATTTTTTAAATGCATTTTTGATATTAAAAATAAAATATACTCAAAGCTGATAGTCACATGGATAAGAGACAAAAATGCTATGTACGATTGGCCTTTTATTCCATAAGATATTATAGTAAGACAGTTTTAATAATCTCTCTGTATTTTGTTGCCTCATCTGCAAAATTGAGATATTAATAGCAACTAATTCATAAAATTATATCTAAAATTAACTGAGATAATACAAAATGAAGTGCCTAGCACAATGTCACACCCCATGTAAATGTTCAATACTTACTATCTATCATTATAAATGTTGTTATAATAATTTTTTTTTTTGGTACTGGGGATTGAACCCAGTGGCATTCTACCTCTGAGCTACACTCTTAACCATTTATTTATTTATTTTTGAAGTGGGGTCTCACTAAGTTGCTGACGGTCTGGCCTTGAACCTGCAATATTCCTGTCCCTGCTTCCCAAATACTGGAATTCAGGTGTGCGCCACCACGCCCAGCTTAATAATTTTTCAATTATTTCTTCATAGAGGTAGAAGAAAGCAAAATATATGTATGTAAGGTTTACTCAACATGGAGGATCTTCTCGAGAATATGTTACATATTTTGCTTTAAGAATATGGAAAAATCATAATGGATGTTCTGATCGACTTATATTGGATATAGAATCTGTTAGAAATAACAGGGAGAGTCTGTTTTTCCCTCTACTCTCACACCATGATCGACACAGAAGACTCCTATGACCCTAAAAGGTGTTAAGGATTTCTCCCTACCAGCAAGCAAGTAATTCTGCACCAATAGATACCAGCTAGGCATCTTCTAACTCAATTCCTTTTTGACACTCTCTACCTGAAGATGGCATCAGATCCCACAGTTGAAAGCTCAGTCCTACTACTTTTCCTCCCACTTTAGATTCCAGGTACAAGCCCCAGGTTGTCCCTACCTTTTGTGCATGTGTGATACTAGGGATTGAACCTGGGGTGGAGGAAGAATCTACCTCCAAGCTACATCTCCAGCCCATTTTTTATTTTGAAACAGGGTCTCACTAGGTTGCTGAGAGTCTCACTATGTTACTGAGGCTGTCCTCAAAGTTGAAAGCCTACTCTCTCAGCCTCCCAAGTACTGGGATTACGGGAGTGCTCCACTATGCCCATCTCTGCCTGTATTTATGACCAACTAGCTACAAATTGGGGTTCCCATACCCTTCCCCTTGGCTTTAATTGTTTTGCTTAAATGGCTCACAGAACTGAGGGAAACACTAATGTTTACCAGTTTATTATATAGGATATCACAAAGGACACAGAAGAAAAGAGGTATAGGGCAAGGAATAGGAGAAGGGGCATGCACAGAGCTCCCATAGCCCCCAGGCACACCACCCTCCAGGACCTACCTACCCACGATCCAGAAATTCCCCAAATCTTGTCTTTTGTGTTGTTCTTGAACCTTCATTGCCTAGGCATGCTGGCTAATTAATAGACTGAGTGGGGAACTCAGCAAGGACTCTCCATTCAGATTCTTCAACAGTGTTTTCTCTCCAGTATACAGAAGGATTCCTCTAGGATGAGGTGGTTCTTATGACCAACTATCAGACAAGGTCACAGAATTTCTTTATGGCCAGCTAAAGCTGGAAGGAGGTTAGATTTTTCTACAGTTCACCTTGGGAACAAGACATTCTAGTTTCAATAGCCTGCCTTGAGGAGTGAAAACCAATATAAATATAAATATAACATATACGTATGTATGTATGTATGTATGTATGTATGTATGTATATACGTATATGTATCATACCAGACAGGAAAACTGCAAACACGCTGAATATGCTTGGGCTGAGAATGCACTCTTTTGAATAAATTAAGATTATGTTGTAGTAGTCAGCATGATGTGGCCACAAAAATGATTTACTTCCCGGCATTGCTAAAATTTGTCGTCTTAAGCAAGATGAAGCAGTTAAGCAGCAGTAATTACAGACCTAGGTCTCGCAAGTAGATTTTGCAGAAAATGAACCAACAAGACATTAGTTCTCAAACCTGATTTAATAGTCCTGATAGAGACCCTGCCCTGCTCAGGAGGATGCAACAAGGGGACTGGGTTAGAAAGAGGCAACACTAGGCAACAGCTGAGCCCCCAGTGACTGGGGCTGCTCTGAGTATAACGTATGGGCTGTGATCTGGGTATATAATTATGCTTTTCAACCAGACATGGTCGCGCCTCCCTGTAATTCTAGTACTTGGGAGGCTGAAATAGGAGGATCATAGGTTCAAGGCCAGCCTCAGCAACTTAGCAAGACCCTGTTTCAAAATATAAAATAAAAATGTGGGTGGGGGTATAGCTGGGAGGTAAAATGCTCCTGGGTTCAATCACTAGTACCATAAAAAATGCATTTTTCATACCTGATGCTGGGTCACCCAGATGCCAACAAAAGGGTTATCACCACTGCACCCACTGCCAACCTTATCCAGCCAGAAGAAGAAGGAGCAGACCAGTTTAGTGCCAGGCCTTGGGACCAGAATTAGGAGAAAGGGAGTGTATTAGGGCTGCCATAACAAAATGCCACAGATGAGATGCCTTAAACACGAGATGTTTCTTTTCTCGAAGTGCTGGAGGTTAGAAGTTCAAGGTCAAGGTGCAGCAGAGTTGATTTTCACTGAGGACTTACTACCCAGCTTGCAGCTATTCTTCTGCTGTCTTTTCACTGGTCCATTCATCTCTCTGTGCACTGTGTTTGAGATGGCTTTCTGTGTGTCCTAGTCTTCTTTTATGCATCTAATTCAGTGAGATTGGATTAGGGTCCATCCAGATAGCCTCATTTTATATTAATCACTGAGTTGACAGAACATGTCAGTCCATGAATCTCAGGCTTCCTCACCTAAAAACACCAGTCAGTGGTGATAGAATCGCTTTTGGATTAAACAAAGTTCTTTGTAAGTAAAAGAGCTCTAAAGGAGTTAGGACAGGTAGGTACCAGGAAACCGTCTGAAAGGGTCAGAGAGTAAAACATTGGTATACCAGAATTTGTCAACCCCTAGACCAAGATATTAAACATATAAAATGTTTTTGTCTTCCTAATGAATAAAATCAGACTAGGCAGTTAGAAATTTGGTGTTTATGTTGAGATCAAACCCAGAAGGACCATGATTTCTCCCAGGCATGTGGTTCGTGGCTATAGTTTACATTAGAAAGAACAGGTGATGGCCATGGGGTTAATTATCTCATAAAATCTTGCAAGAACTCTGGGAAAGCTGCTGTGAAATATGTTTTCTGTGACTCAATCATCAATGATGCTTTTGAAGGAAATAACTTCAACAAAAATGCATTCTGTGCTCTCAGATTTGCCTAAGAAAAAAATAATTAATTGTGTGTGTGTGTGTCTTTAAACCTGAAATTGCCCCCAGCAGGACTATGGGAAACTATGGTATTCTGAGCCAAAAGGCCGCAAGCCAATTGTGCTTAAATGATGCACTTGAGGCTTCCTTTTGAAAAGCTGAGTGCCATCATTGGTCATTCTCTAGTTGAATGGACAAGGTGCCCCAAGGCATCTCCCAGACACTTTTTCACTTATACTTTAAAGATTAAAGGCAGCAGCTCCTTCTAACACATTAGATCAAGGATGCCAGACAAACACAGAGAACAGAGGACAACAATAAGCCTGTATTTATCTACTTCTATGCCTGATACTGCCCCCGCCAATATCAATGGCTAAAGATTTCTAGGTAACTGGCTTAACTCCACCAGCTACATGCTCCAGCAAAGTCTCTACCTCTCCAAATAACAATGCCGATGAGAAAAAGAGCTAACAGTCATTGAACGTTTACCAGAGGCACACACCTGTGATCTCAGCTACTAGGGAGACTACAGCAGAAGGATTATAAGTTTGAAGCCAAACTGGGCAAATTAATGAGATCCTATCTCAAAAAAAAAATTATATATATTGCAGTACTGGGGATTGAGCCCAGGGGCATTCTACCTCCAATCTACAACCCCCAGTCCCATTTTTTATTCTTTAGTGATTAACAGGGTCTCACTAAGTTGCAGAGGGCCTCACTAAGTAGCTGAGGCTGGCTGCAAACCCGGATCCTCTGGTCTCAGCCTCCCAAGTACTGGGATTACAAGTGCGCGCCAGCACCCCCAGCTTCAAAATATTTTTTAAAAAGCCTGAGGATGTAGCTCAGTGGCAGAGCACTTGCCTAACATGTGTCAGGCCCTAGGTTAAATCCCCAGCATCCCCAGCACCATGAAAACCCAAGAAAGATTACTAGGCACTATATGTTATTCTAGGTGTGTTATGTATAGTAATGTATTGAATTAAATATAATAATCCTAGGAAGCCAATTACCAGTATTAATGTCAGCATCCTATTTTATCGATGGGAAAATGAGGACAGGTGAAGTGAGGTGAGTAATATCACAGAGCTAGTAAGTGCTGGAGCTGGCTGTCGGACCCATCCCCTATGGCTCTGGAGACATTGATATTGCTCTATCCTGCCTTGCCAAAGCACCATGCTGCCTATCAGGACATCACCCCAACTACAAACCTAAACGTCACCTTCTTCCACTTCTACCCTCCTTTGTAGCAAACACATGATTCTCTGGGAAGTGTTTTTGTAAGTTTTTTTTAAGTAATTATATTTGAATGTCAATTAATCAATTAAGAACATGAAGTTAGCCCTATTTTTCCCTTGTGATGCTATGTATTATCTTCCCCACTGGACTTAATTCCATTTTGATAATGTGGATCATTCAACAAAATGAACAATCATGAATTGAGAGCCTAACTTGACTCACTTTACTTCCTGGACTTACACAAGTCCACACACACACACACACACACACACACACACACACACACACACACGGATAGAACCCAGGACCATTCTACCTCTGAGATACACCGTTAGCCCTTTTTATTTTTTATTTTGAAACAGGGTCTCACTAAGTGGCTGAAGGTCTAGCTAAGTTGCCAAGGCTGGCCCCTCAAACCTGTGATTCTCCTGTCTCAGTCTCCCAAGTACTGGGATTACAGGTGTACCCCATAGCACCTGGCACTAATCACAGCATTTCTCAATGCTACTTGCACATTAAAATCATTACTCGGGGTGCTTCAGCATAAATATTAGTGCCCTCCCCCGCACCATAGACGATATAGACCATTTGGATCAGAATCTTGGAGGTGTAGCCAGGAGAGAGGTATTCTTTCTGGAGCTCCACAGGTGATTCTGTTGAGCAGACCAGGCTTGCCTATCACTTTAGACAGACAGACAGACAGACATGTAAATGAGGCTAAGGCCCTGCGGTTATCATAAGAGCAAAGGGCTATAAATAGCATGAAGACAGAGCCAGCTCTTCTGACCAGGGACCCTGCAGAGGCCTTTTCAGAGGAGGAGACACTGACCTGGTCTAATTGGATGAACAAATGTTCATTGGGCAGAAGGGAGTACAATATTGGATATTCCAGGCAGACTGAAGAGCAAGTACAAAAACAAAGAGTTAGGAAAAGAAATATGCATTTTGAAAAGAAATATGCCTCCCCATGGCTACACAGTAGGCGAGTGTTGGAAGGTCAGGAGCCAGATCATTAATGGCCTTGGGTGCCAGACTGGGCACTGCACTTTAATCCTGCAAGTGAAGGTGCTGGCTGTTGTAGCCTAGGTATGAATCAATACCCTTCTTCCCTTAGGTCATCTAAAAGAGGACTCGATATTTTTCTGTAGAAATTTTGCTATAGAACAGAGGGAGAAAAATAGCACTAAGTCTAGGAAAATAATCAAAATCTAGAAACTAAATAATTTTTGCTATATAATTAATGAAGAGAACTACTATTTGTCAGCTATTAGGAACTCTCAGGCAGGTGGCCTTATCAAACCAGGGGCATCTTCCCATCTTTCCCACCAGCGTCTTTTATTTAGCCCATGTTACCCCCAGTCCTATTTTTTATTCTATATCTTAAAACAGGGTCTCACTAAGTTGCAGAGTGCCTCACTAGGTAGCTGAGGCTGGCTGCAAACCCAGATCCTCCAGTCTCAGCCTCCCAAGTGCTGGGATTACAAAGCGTGCGCCACCACGCCTGGCTAGCAAAATGAATTTCTTCCTCTGATTTATTTCTTCCTCTAATGATAATGCTAGGTCTCTCATATTTGTAGAATATGGAGTGCTTCCAACTTTTACTTTATTCATCAAGGACAGAAAATGGTCAAAGCTTTCCATAGTAATTGTGGGTGTCCCATTTTTCTCCCAAGTCAACCAATTGCTTTAATAAAACCTCTCCATGGGAGATGTGGTCCTTGCAAAATCCTAATTCTTTTTTTTGGGGGGGTAGTCCTGGGGATTGAACCCAGGGTCATTCGACCTCTGAGCTATACCCCTCAGCCCTTTTTATTTTGTTTTGAAACAGTATCTCACTAGATTGCAGAGTCTTGCTATGTTACTGGGGCTGGCCTCCAACCTGCAATCCTTCTATCTCAGTCTTCCAAGTACTGGATTTATAGGCATGCACCACCACACCTGGTGAAAACCCTAATTCTTGGAGTTCAACAATTTGATCATTCTATACAAGCAGTAGTAACAAAACTCTACATTAAGGATGGTCATCTTACTAGTTGTATGACTTAATGCAAGTCATTTCTCCACCCTGCATCTAAGTTCTCAATTGCTTAATGAGAGCAGATGCTCAATTCTTAACTGGCTCTGAGATCCAGTGACTTCTAAGGATTCTACATTTTTTCCAGTCCTAAAGTTTAGTGATCAAAATCACTTCTGATGTTAATTCACCATGATTCCTCTGACAGCCCATAAAAGCTATTTTACACCTTGACACCCCCCAGAGAAATCAACTTAAAGTGTTTGTCTTTGACAAAAATGTGGGCTCCGTACTTAAAAATGCTGTCAGGTTGCATGCGATTTGATGGAGCTGCTTAAGAAATCTGTCAACAGCGTCCTGGGTTAAATTGTTGAGCAAGCGAACTGATCCTATGCTAACTTAGCTGAATATTTTCTGACAGCCTGCAATAGCTTCTTTAGCTCTTTGTGTTCTGTCAACTACTAGATATAGCTTCTTAAAGAGGGGTGAGTCTTTATGCATTAAAGAATGTCAAACGTGCTTCAGTCCCTTTCATTTCAAGGACATTCTATGCAAGGCTGCCCTAGAACTCTGTTGTAATATCCAGAAAAGTTTTTTCCCAAAGGAAATTGTTCTAATGCTACTTTTGAGAAGGCTGAGGTTAGCTCTTGTATGAAGAATAGAATTGCACCAAAAGGGTTAAAATCCATAGGGTTGTTCTTTTTTGTTGTTGTTTTTTGTGGAACTGGGGATTGAACCCAGGGGCATTCTACTTCTGAACTACACCCCCAGCCCTATTTTTTATACTTTATTTTGAAACAGGATCTCACTAAGTTGAGGAGGGTCTAACTAAGTAGCTGAGGCTGGCAGCAAGCCCGGATCCTCTGGTCTCAGCCTCCCAAGTACTGGGATTACAAGTGTGCACCACCATGCCCGGCTTTAAAATCCATAGAGTTTGATACACAAAATTAAAGGAAATTGTTGCTACCTTTTTCAAGTGACCCAGTCCTTTACTACAACTGAGCTTCATCCTCTGCCTTTTCCATTCTTAGGGCCAAGGTGATGTGTTTACTATTACTGAAGTGCTTATGGTATTCCCATTCTCTTGTAAGCACTCAGGTCCCTATTACTATTATAGTGTTATGGACAAACACTATCAGCCTCACCTGGGACTTGATGAGAAATAAAGGATCTACAGCCCCACTTCACACCTGCTGAATCAGAATCTGCATTTTTGCAAGATGCCCACATGAGTTTGTAAGCACAGTGAAGTTTGAGAAGTGCAGACTTAAAGTGTAGATTTTGGAGCCAGATAGATTAGCTGTGTGTCTAAGCAATGAAAAAGAAAACCTGACATTTGCTAAGGGCTTAATGGTGTTATAACTGTGCCCAAGTCATCCTAGTTAAATAACACCTTTGAGCCTCTGTTCCTTTTTACATAGACAAAAAAACAAAGATAAAGACACCTACTTCCTACAGCAAATGGTACCACCAAACTCTTCTATCCTAAAACCAGGCATCATTTTGTTTCTTCTCTTTCCTCCAACTCTGACTACCCTACCTACAAACTCTCTCTTCAGTCCATCTGCTTTTCTTCATTGTGCAGCTAATAGCCTTTTCCAAGGTATCATAACCCTTACCATCTACTTCTCTTCATCTGTACAGCCAGCAGCTCAATCTTAATCATTGTCCTCCTTGCTTGGACTGCTGCAGTAGCACCTTAACTCGTCCATTACAACACAATCTATTCATCACATAACATTAAAAGATGTACGACTTAAAACATGTATGTAAAAGGTCTTTGACGCAACCTAACATGAAAGCCGATCTGTAAGATGCAATAACTTCCAAATGTAGACAAAGCAATCCGGATCTGACTTTGGAAAGCCATATTTGATAAAGTTATCATGAATTCTAGGAAAGGGGAGTCCAGATTGGAAGAATTTGTACATGTGACTCCAGCTTTTCAATGAAAGAGGAAACTGTCTCTCTCTCTCTCTCTCTCTCTCTCTCTCTCTCTCTCTCTCTCTCTCTCTCACACACACACACACACACACACACACATACACACACACACACACACACACACACACACACACACACACACATACTTTCTATAGTGTAAGAGTAAGTATGGTTGAACCAAGTTAATACTGAGACCAAGAATTCCTCCCTTGGGCTGCATTTTGAGTATTATTGAGCTCCTATTGAAAATTATGCTGAAAAAAAGCACTGATAATTATCCCATCTATCCATCAGCCTTGCTCCTTAGCATCTTAATAAATTTGCATGGTTTTATCCATCTGTCCTTCATGAGGTCATCCTCCACCCCACTGCTAACAATTCTGAGGAGACTGGCTAAGTCATGTTTTTAGCAACTGCACTGATTTCATCTGAATAACAAACCACCATAAACATGTAGTGGCTTAAAGCCACAGTTATTTATAGAATTCATGATTCTGGGGATCATCAATTCTGGTTGAGCTAACCTGGCTGGTTCTGCCACTTTGATCCAGCCTGGCTTACCTCTGCTGGGGCTCAGAAATATACTTGCAATCGGTTGCCTGTCTGACTGGGGACTAGGTGATTATCAGAGGGAATGTCTCAGTCCTCCTCCTGTTGTAGTGTGGGTATCCCATACTCCAACAGGCTAGCTTGGGTTTGGTGGTGAGATTTCCAGAGCACCAAGAGGCTAAGCCTCAATGCATAAGATGTTTCAAGTCTCTAGTTTTGTAACACACTTGGCCAAAGCAAGTCACGAGATGTTCTGGTTTGGATATGGTGTGAGTGTGTCCCCCAAAGGTTCAGGGACTGGAAATTTGGTCCCCAGTGTAACACTATTGAGGTGGTGGTGCCTTTAAGAGAGGATCACATTATGAAGGCACCAACCTCAGAAGAAATTAATGTAGTTCTTTCAGGACATGGTTAGTTCCTGCAAGAGTAGGTTGCTATAACAGTGAGCTGGACCTTTCCTCACTCTTTTGCTTCCTCTTTTGTTATGTGATCTCTCACACACATAAATTTCCACACATGCTACCATCGTGTGATGCTCTGTTTCATGTCATAATGCAAACAGAAGGCTTGGCAAAGACCTAACAAGATGAGCCACCCATCCTGGACTTTCAGCCTCTAAAACTATGAGCAAAGTAAACCTCTTTCTTTATACAGTAGCCAGCATTGGTGTTTTGTTACAGCAACATAAAATTGAGCTAAGATATGAGGCTGAGCCCAGAGTGTGTGGGATGGTACTGCTCAAGGGCATGGATATTGGAAGCCATGAGCAAATAACCATCTTGGCAATCAATTTGCCAAGTATCCAAAGCTGAGAGGTAGGGCATAATGAGGAAAGCATGGAATCACCATTTGGAAAAACAGGCTGCTTAAGACATTCTTGGATCATTGTCAAGCTTCAGTACACTCAACAATTGCAGTATTCTATCACATTTCCTTAAAGTAAGGTCAATCCATGTGTGTACGATGAATTCAAATAAAATGGTCCTAAAGCTGCAGGAGGCACTGCCACCTCTGTCTGCTTTATATCTGGGTGCAGTTGCTGTGAACACGAAGTGTTAATGGCATGGCTTACATCCATGCTGTATCATCAGGAAAAGAAAAAGACAGTGGGGAGCCAATTCTACCCCTTGACTTACAAGAAATCACACATTTCAGTATCCAGAGATGTCAAATTTTTCTGGCCTTTCATGAGATTTGATGAATTGTGTTATGCTGGCAGAGCAAAAACCGGAAAAAAGGAAATGTGTATGTGTTTTCAAAATGTAATTGGTGCAGAGAATTCCTCATACTAGCAAAACTAAATTCAAAGATGTCTAAAGAATACCATAGTGAATCTAGGTATGGTGGCACATACCTTTAATGCCAGTACTTGGGAGGCTGAGATAGGAGGATCAAAAGTTCAAGGCTAGCCTCTCAATTTAGGGAGACCCTTAGCAAGTCAGTGAGCCCCTGTTACAAAATTTTAAAAAATAAAAATAAAATAGGGCTAGGAGTGTAGTTTGCAGGTAGAATGCTCCTGTTTTAATCCCCAGTACCAAAAAAAAGAGAATATTGTAGTGATATATGCATAACCATGTTTATAGCAGCACAATTCACAATAGCCAAATTATAGAGCCAACCAGGTATCTGTCAATAGATGAATGAATAAGGAAAATGTGGCATATACACACAACAGACTTCTACTCAGCCATCAGAAAGAACAAAATTCTGTCCTTTCGGGAAAATGAATAGAACTGGAGAATATTGTACTTAGTGAGATCAGCCAGTCTCAGAAAGTCAAGGGCTGAATGTTTTCTCTCATATGTGGAAGCTAGAGAAAAAATAGAAAACAAAAGCGATTACAGATCAATGAGAAGAGTAACCAGTAGAATAGTGGAAGGAGATTGGGGGGAGGGAGATGGGAAAGGGAAAGGGAGAACTTATGAAGGGAACCGTTCAAATAATGCTCTGTCCATATATGAAGATATCACTGGCAATCTCATTAACATGTATAGGGGGGCAGTGTGGGATCACAGAGTGAAACACACCAAGTGCTGTGTGCATGGATGTTTGTATCACTTTGAACCTTGCTGTGATGTATGATTAGAGTGCACCAGTAAAAATATAAGAAATATTTTTAAAAGGTACCTAAAGCAGTTATATCAGAACTCTATGGCACATTTTTAAAAAAATTCAATAAAAACTAGGTTTTCACTGGGCATGGTGGCTCATACCTGTAATCCCAGTACTTGGGAGGCTGAGACAGGAGGATCATAGGTTACAGGCCAGCCTCAGCAACTTAGTGAGACCCTATTTCAAAATACAAAATAAAATAGAACTGGGAGTGTAGCTCAGAGGTAGAATGCCTCTGGGTTCAACCTTCAGTACAGGAAAAAAATCGAGGTTATCTTCTGGAACATTCTATGAGTATCGTGAACATATGGAGGCACCTTGTAATGTTTCTTCCCAGTGTCCCAAATAGAAGGTAGGATATGAAGCCTCCTCTTTTGAGCATCACTCATGAAACTCTATGGAATTTTTTACTAATGCATGTTCAGCCATTAGCATAAGAAGAAGCAAGATACTGGTGAGTAACTTCTTAAACCTCCTTGTGTTTTCTTTGATCTTTACCCCAGAACCTAAAGAATTTCCTGTCCCAGCAGAGTGGAAGCATTTCTCTCCCATTTCCTCTTTCTTTGTGTATAATCTCTGATTCCTCACATTCTTTTTTTGGCCATAGACATGACTCATGAGAGGATGGAAGGGGATCAACACTTACAGGGAAATATTGAGTTACTATTTTCAAAATATTATCCCCATCTACTTGTTTTTACAATTGTTTCTTTGCATTGCCAGCCATGGAAACATTTTCTAAACAAAATGTAAAAAAAGCAATACTGTGCCAGATGCCGTGGTGTATGCCTGTACTCTCAGTACTTGGAAGACTGAGACAGGAGGATTGCAGGTTCAAGGCCAGCCTCAGCAATATAGTGAACCCTGTTTCCAAATAAAAAATAAAAAAGGTTGGAGGTGTAGCTCAGAGGTAGAATGCCTTTGGGTTCAATTCCTAGCACCACACACACACACACACACACACACACACACACACACACACACGCAATACCTATATAATAGCAAGAATATCCCAACATTTGACAAAAAGATAAGCCAGAAAATATTTGTGTTAGTTAAACCCAGACTCATATCTTCTTTCTCTTGATCTCTCTCCTTCATTTCTCCTCCCTTCGAAGACACTAATAGATGCAGACATGGACAGTGGCAAGCCGATGCTTGCAATCTGATTTGGAATCCCAGAGTCTCTCCTTGATAATTATATGATAGGAAGAAAATGCACTCATTTCCCTGAGCTTCAGTTCCTCTTCTGTAGCCTTTCCACATGGTATTGTGATGAAAATGGAATAAGAAAAGTATATAAGCAGATGCCTACTTTATACCTAGCCTGTAGTAGGTGCTCAGCACGTGGGAGCATTATCCCATCAATTGATAGATTTTTCTACTCACAGCATAACATCTAAAATCTCAATCCACCTCATCCCAAGATGCTTCCTCCGGCCTGCAGGTGTTTCCAGTTTATGTTATCAACTTTATTCTTTTAACAGCTCAGCCTTTCTCTGTAAAATCTTTCCTAGGGCTGGGGCAGGTAGGAGGGGTGGAGAGGAAATTTCTCACCACCTGCCTGCAATGTGGATGCCATTCTGTTTGCATCATCTCTTTATGCAATACCCGAGGTCCAAATAGCTTAGGAAGCACTTTGTAAACTTCACTGACTCCACAAAGCTTGTTGCAAAGACAAAGTACTGGGCTCACCACTGAGATGGCGCCCCCCTCCCCCAGGGTATGGGGAAGAGGTTGCAAAACCAAACACAGTAGTTGTTCCCAGCAATTAGGAAGGCAAGTAAGTAGAAATGCTCTGACAACCTCGGGGCACCAGGGAGCTGGAATCTTAAAAGGAAATGACCTTAGTTGGAAGTGGGTAGCTGAGAAATTAGATTTGTGACGCACCTAGAGATTTATTTTCTTTGAGCCAGCACAACACTTGGAAAATAATTGATCAGAGTTTCTAAATGTGGGGAGAGCTACATCAGAGTCATTCAACAGATTTTTAAATATGCAGATTCCTGGATTTGCCCCATCTTTCAGGTGGATCCAGGGGACTCTAGGTTGAGGCCTGGGAAAATATGCATTTTCAAGCAACCTCAGGTGGTCACTAGGTCTCAAAGGGTTTCATTTCTGTTTGCTTATAGTGCTCTGTGGAAATGGTGGAGGAACAGTAGGGAAACCCAGAGGGCTCAAGAGGAAACACTGAGTTTGATATGGGCCACAGAAATAAAGAAGACCTTTTCTTCCCTTCCCTTCCTTTCCCTTCCCTTCCCTTCCCTTCCCTTCCCTTCCCTTCCCTTCCCTTCCCTTCCCTTCCCTTCCCTTCCCTTCCCAAGACACAGGAGACACTCAAGAGCACAGCCTTCTTCACTCTCACAAACAAGGAGACTTCCATGGACCCCCACTGCAGGGATCTCTATTAGCCTTTTTTTGCATTCATATTTTCAAATTTCCTAGCTCGGTGTTTTTCAAGCCACAGGCTGCTTAGGTCTGGTGGATACTATGAATTCTCTTGCTATGGTTTGCGTGTTTCCTCCAAAGATTTGTGCACTGGTTCCTTAAAACCTCCATGCATCAGCATTGGCAGGTGGGGTCTAGTGGTAGATGTTCAGGTTGTGGTAGTGGAGCCCTCATGAATAGATGGATACCTGCCATGGTTTGCATGTGATTATGTGATTTATCTTACAAGAATTCATGTATTGGAGGCTTGGTCCTCAGTGCTATGAGAGATGGTGTGGAACCTTTAAGAAGTGTTTAAGTCATTGGGGGAGGTGTTTAAGTCATTGGGGTTGATGCCCTTGGAAGAGATTGAAGTACTTCTCATGGAATCCTGGTTAGTTCTCTAGAGAGCAAGTTGTTATGAGAGCAAGCCTGACCTCTGAATCTCTGGCTTCTCATCTCGCCATGTGATCTCTTCCTCTGTCATGTTCTCCTGCCATTATGATGCATGCATGCACTGGAAAACATTATGTTAAGTGAGATTAGCCAGTCACAAAGAGTAAAGAAGCATATGTTCTCCGTAATATGAGGGTGCTAAGGAGAAGATGGGGCATAAGAGGGTCTCCAGATGAAAAGGAGAGACCCTTGATAAGCAAAGAAGTTGATTTAATCGAAGGGGATGGACGGGCAGGGGGGACACCCTAATGCACACGATGTACTTACACAATTATATCAAGATCACTCACTAAACTGAACTTGAGAGGGAGGGAGGGGGAGGGAGCGGGGTGGGAATTTGGGGAAGGGGTCAAGTGAGAAATGTGTGCACATATGTCGTTATCAATTTGTACTTAACAAAGATGTATGCTTACAATGCAAGAATTATTACAATAAAAAAAAAGATGCATGCATGCTAATCCAGCACCTCATATCGGAACATTAGAATGTGAAGATATCAAATGCTTTTTAATTAATAGCCTGTGAGACATCAGCATAAATAAAAAAAATGAAAAGTAAGATAGATAGAATTCCATTTTAAACTCCTGATGCCTTGGTTTCCAGTTACCTTGGCAACTACTTTCTAATTTCTAGTCATGAGAAATTTAAGTGAAACTATGATCTGATAAGCAGCTAAGGTCCTCTTGTTAATTGCCTAAGTCAAAAGGAAATGAAATGGTGTTCTGAAAACTCATACTCCCTTGAGTCCCCATAAAAATCACTGCATCCACGGAAATCATAGCTATGTACTGTTTACAAAGCAATGCATTTTAACTCTGAGGAATAAGGGGGAAAATAATTTTCCCAAATGTGTATACATACTTTCCATATTTGGGGTATATTTTGTTCTCAGAGCTTATTTGTAATATCTTTAAAATTTATATCATAATTTCTTTTTTTTGTTTGTGTGTGTGTGTGTGGTACTGGAGATGGAACCCAGGGGCATTCTACCTTCTGTCTACACCCCAGTCCTATTTTTTGTTCTTTATTTTGAAACTTGGTCTCACTAAGTTGCGGAGAGCCTCACTAAGTAGCTGAGGCTGGCTGTGAACCTGGATCCTCCTGTCTCAGCCTCCCAAGTACTGGGATTACAAGCCAGTCTAGATTATAATTTCTAAGTCAAAAAAAGTGGTTATTTTTATCATGTTAACCCTCAAAACTTAGTACAGTTGTCTTGTATTTACTTTGGTGCAAGAAAATTTATCTTAAGCCACAGTTTTGTACCAGGTACCAAGCTAAACATTAGAGTTGTAACCATTACTGGCAATACCTCATCTAATACGAGCTCGGCAGCCCATCCCTGAGTCTTCTGCAGCCACATCCCACATAAAGCACATAAATCCTCCCCCCCCCTTTTTTTTTTTACCTGAGAACCCTCTCCAGAGTCATCAGAGTGACTTATCCTCGAGTAGGGCACCTGAAGCCACCAGGGTTTTCATATGTCGAGAGATATCCCTTACCCAGTGAGATACCCCTGGACAAGGGAATTAGTGGGCAAATATTCCAGCTTACTATCCCTCCCTTCATAGGAGCAATTCTGAGGTGTTTTATATATAATTATCAAGAGGATCTCCATCAGGACTGAGCCACAGTTGCCCCCAAGCAGAAACATATACATGAACCCCCTCTTGGCTTTTCTTCTTCCCCATCTGATATTTCTCACCTGTCATTTGTGGTTCCTCACATCACCTATCCGTAATGAAGTCTTTGTCTCGGTGTCTGATTTGAGATGAACAAGAATTAAGATTTTTTGGAGATGGATAAAGTACAGTTCCTCCCCTGATGAAGCTGCCAATCTGTTGGGGTTTGCAGACACGTGAACACAATGCTTAGTGCAAAGATAGAGGTTGGTAGAGAACTCAAGGAGAAAGGAAGGCAGGAACTGTGAGGAAAGTTGCTGGACCAAACAGCACTGGAATTGACTCTGAAAGGACGGATAGGACTTAGGCAGTTCAAGAAGAGGGGAAAAGCTTCCAGAAAGAGAAACAGCTTAAGAATGCACTCATGTGGCAAACGCAAGTAAACAGCACTAATTATTTAGCACCACTCCCTTACTGACGAACAGCAAGCACATGGAAACCGACAAAGAGTGTCAGGAGATGTGGCCAGATGTGAGGCTAGGAGAGGGGATGCTGGCCATAGAGGGCTCTGTGTGCCTGCTCCAGACAAAATCCTCGGAAGCATCCCTGACTCCTCTTTTTCTCACGTCTGCTATCCAAACTACTAGCAAATCTTGTTGGCTTTACTTTCGAATATATCTTAATTCCATCCAGGTCTTACCTTTTGGAGAGCCTAGTTCAACCCAAACATCATCTCCTTATACTGTTGGAATAATTATCCACCTGTTTTCCTTGCTCCTTCTGTTATAATCCTTTAGGGTATTAATCCATTCACATTGCTTCCCTGCTTTAAATACTCCAAGGGATTCTGTCACGTTCAAATAAAATGTAGAGTCCTGTGTGGTCTGGTGTCCAGCTATCTCTCTGAATTATATCCTCCCACCCTCCCCCTCTTGCTCTGGTCCAGCTATACTGGTCTTCTGGCTCTCTCTTGAATATTCCAATAGCAGCATGTACCTAGCGACTACCTATTGGGCACAGGATAGAACATCCTCATCATCACAGAAAGTTTTCTTGGATAGTACCGAATTAGATGTTCTCTTCTGGAGGCAAAACTGGGGTCCTTTCATTTTTAGATGCCCAGCATCAAATGCAATGCCTGACACCCAGCAGACACTCAATCAATATCTCATACACTGAAGCATTAATGAGTAAATAAATGAGTCATTGTGGAAGGGACATGAATTTGCAGCCTGGCAGACCTGGATTTGAACTGCAGGTCCATCTTTTGCTTGTTTTATGATACTGAAACAAAAGCACTTACCTCCATGAGCTTCATTTTCCCTATGTGTGAAATGAAAGTAATAAAGTGCTGTGAGGACCAGACGAGACACAGTATGTAGAGCAGCAGGTAGAATGCCTTGCACATGGATATCCAATTGTGTTAATATCATTGTAATCCTCTTGACTGAATAAATACCTGCCTGGTCAGTACATCATTCAAACACAAAAGAGCAGTCTTAGCTCTCTAACCCTCTCTTTCCCGACTGGGGGTTATTTTGTGCCCCCACCCCGGGGAGGGGGAGATTTTACAATATGTGGAGACATTCTGAGTTGTTAAAACTGATCATTGAGGTATTGCCACTGGCATATAGCAAGTAGTTGCTAGATATGCTTCTCACTTTCTCAGAATGCACAGGACAGCCTGCCATGATAAGTCATCCAGCCCCAAATTTAGTAGTGCCAAGGTTAAGAAAATGTGCTATGTACTCACAGGACAAACCACTGGGGGTATACACTCTTCCTCGTGCCCCACTGTAGCCACTCCTCTGCTCTCTCCACTTCTGGTGTGCCGGGGGCCAGCCCTCGAGGCAGCAGGGTTGGGGGGTCCCTTGTTAGGTGTGGAATAAGATGAGGTCGGGAGAATACGCTCACACCCAATGAAGTGTTGAAGCGCATCTATTTAATTCATGTCAGTCACTGTTTCTCATACTATCTTTTACAATGAGGCATATAGAACAGGAATTTTTACAGACTTGTTTTTCCTAAAAGTTGAGTAGGTACACCTTTAACTAGAAAAGCCATTTCCCATGGTATTTGATGGGATTAAGAAAACAGCAAAGGTTACAGAATACAATACATATATAAAAATTCTTTTAGTACAAAAACAATGTTAAAGGTTAACGACGAAGAAGAGTGTCTGTTCATTAGTTTAAATCTTCACTATTTATTTTAGCTCCTGTAAGCAGTGTTCTTATCTTATTTTCAGGCAGCTAGAGTTAGTTAATGTGTGGTAGAGTTCCAGAGAGACCAGAAGGGGGGAAGTGGGCAAACTCTCTGTCTTAAAGCTTTCTTTACTCACAGATAAAATAGTAGACCTAAGTTTCTTTGGTTTAACTATATTGTTTCTAACCTGTGCCAATAGTAACTAAGCTTGCAAAGTCCATTTCCTGATGTTTGTAAAAGGTTAATGAATATCTCCGAGGCACTGCTTTTTCAGCTAGTATTGAGGAATCATTATCGATCCAGCCATCTTGTGTTACAATTAATGTGAAAACCAAACCCAAAGCACCCCAAGTTTCCAGAATATAATAATGCAAAGTGGGAAATGCCACGTGTTCCCTCCTTTGGAATCATCTGCCCTGCAGGACTCCAGCGGACCGAGCCCTGCTCAAGGCCCAGCTATTAAGGTGTCGTTTCACTGGTGTCATTAGAATCATAAAGTCTTGGCACTGAAAGAGACTATCTCAGTTCCTCCCAGAAGCCAACTCTGAGATAAGTTTTGAGTGTTAGTTATTAGGAGGTGGAGCAAATGATGAGAGAGTGGAGAAGTGAGTCTTGGGAGCAGGAGGAAGGTAATAAAGGGTAAAAATCAGCCACCATATTGGGCAACTGGAGCCAGGTTCTAGGGTACGGTATCCCTTGGATTTATCCCATCTGGACCCAAGGGAGTGGGGGTATTTATACATGAACTCATAGCCATCATTAGTCGAGAGCTGCTCAGGAAATGTTGAGTCCCTGGTACCTTCTGTCTCCCATCTGAGGAGTAAAGTAGGATTTAGAGGCCAGAGAGAACCATGAAGTAACAAAAATACAGTTGCTGGGAATTGATAGTCTGGCCAGTGTGTCCTGAAGTAGTCAGAGTGATAAGTTATGGGCAGAACAGTAACAGCATCTGCTACCTAGCTTTGTCTTTGTGGCTTTACTCATGAGCACAGGCTCAGGAGCTTAAATGCTTAGATGCAAATTCTGGGTGTCTCATTGACTTGCTATGTGACCTTGAACAAGTTGCCGCTCTAACTTCAATTTCCTCCACTGTAGAAGAGAAATGAAGTGGTGCCGACCTCATAGGGTTGCTATGAGGATTAAATAAGAAAATACAAGTGAATCATGTAAAGTGCCTTGCTTGGACAGCCTTAGCTATTATGGTGATGGAGGTCGTAATAATAGCTAACCACGGTGGCGAATTTACTTTGTGTAAGTATGTGGCACGCACTAACTCATTTAATCTTCCCAATGACTGGGGTAGAAGTGATCATTATTTGCATCTTGCAGGTAAATACAAGGCACTAAGAGGTCAGCCAAGTGAAGTTGTTTTGCCTGCAATAAGATCTGAAGGTTGAGAGCCATCCATTATAAAAAAGGAGAAAAGGGCATTCCAGAAGTAGGGAGTGTGCTGTGTTCATGTAGGCTAAATCAGAGTGTTCTTTAAATTCTTTCCCCCCTTGCGTGGTGACAAAGTTAGACAGTGTAAAATATGACCAGATATTTCCTGATGATCCAAGTGCCAGGTACAATCAGTCACTTGAATTGCATGGTGACATTTTCCTCAAGCCCTGTGCTCTCCAAAGCAAGCAGTGGGCGGCCGCTCAGTCCTAAGGAATGTGGACTTTTTTCACCATAGCCTGCAATTACAGTGAAATCTGACCTTTGCAGTTTCATTTTCTGGCTTTTGAAATGAAGATGTCGGGATTCAAAATTGGGCGACGTTGTCAGCGGGGAGACGCCTGGAAGCAGAAGAATATTTATGGTAATAAAAAACTTGAGCTCTCAAAGGACCAGCTAAATTACAGTTGGCACAAGGCATATTAGAGCTTGTCCGGATTTACTGTCAGCCCTCTGAATTCATCTCCTTAAAAGGCAATAAATTGTTGCAGGAATATACTGCTTAAGCAGATCAGAGGTAAAAAAAAAAATGAAAATGGGGGAGCCTATGAAATAAAAATTATTGAATTCCAAACTTTTCTCTGAAATTTGATCAAGATAAAGGATTTCTGGACAAGAATCAAGGTGTTGTTAAAGAATCAGAAATCCCTGTTGCCATCTTAATATTTGATCTGATCCCCCTCTACTTTAGCCCCATTTGGGTGGAAGGGGTGGGTCTCAAGCTATCTGAGGGGAAAGAAAAGATGGAACAGAAGCCAACAGATGAGCTGAGATCAGTTTGCTCATTTATCCTATTCTGTTTTTGCCCTTTAGTGCTATAAAATTTTGAATACTAAATCTAGAAATTGAGAAATCTTTTTTTTTTAAAAAAGTAAGGCTAAACATAAACATCCTGTTCGACTTTATGATATTAAGCAGAGATTTTACTCCCTCATGACACACCCATCTGTAATATGAATATCCCTAATTTACAAGTAAATTTAACACATTCATCAAGTTAAAAAAATGCTATACCAGCTTCACAGGCAACATAATAAGGAGATGATAAACATTTATTCACACCATCCTTAACAAATAAATTATTTCTCCTAAGAGAGAACTGAAAAGAAGCAGAACAAATAATGGTAATAATAAGTGAATATAAAAGAATCAGAACAAGATGTAATCAATGGTGAGAATCCCTACCTTACACCTGCTGAGTGGGACAGTAGTTTGACACTTTTCAGCCCCACGTCTGCCTTCAAATGGCTAGCAGTCAGTGAACCTTCTCTCTCTCATTCTCTCTAGACACATACTACCTAGTTCTCCAATAATGGTGCAAGCGAAGGCAAAAACTACAAGAGAACTAGTCAATGTGAACAGCTGGAAAGCTTATTTAACCTAGAATAACCATGCCCAACAAAGCCAAAAGTGATGACATTCTATCCAGCTTGAGGACTGTAACAATAAAAGCCCTCCTTTGCTCATGCCAGCTCTTAGGAAATGAGATTGCACACCCTTTCATTATAAGCCAGTCCAATTACTAACAAGCAGGACCATGAAAAAAAGATCTTCCTTATGTCTAAATTAAATCCTTAATCCTGCACTTTAAACTACATTTCCCTTTGATTGTCTTCACTAGAAATAGAGAGACTCATTTACCTAATGTCTATTCTCTTACTTCCCCTTTATCTTCTCTGAGCCACTCGATTTCACTGCCATTCTTAATTTTATACAATCCAGGTATTTTCTGTACCACATGTAAACTCTCCAAGGTCCTTAAATTTCATGAGTTTTGGTGTTCAGAATTATGCAGGTTATTTAAAAGAGATAATGGCCAAGACTGTGTATAAGTTTGTTTTTCAAAGTTATTTATTATAGATATAAACATTCCCTTTGTAAAATCAAACAGTATAGAGGTACATGAGTTAGAGTTTAATTTCATCTAAAAGTAACTTCCTGAAGTAACTTTATATAAAAAAAAAATTGATGTGTATCTTGTACTACTGTCTTTCCATTTACAGACTCATGTATGCACATATACCATAGGTATGTTGAATTTCATATAAATCATTTCATCTTTTTCATGTAATTTGTTCCTATGTATTTGCTTCTTGGCATAGTTACTATATTGGTGTTTAAGGTATACCTGTTCAAGCTGGGTGGAGTGGCACATGCCTGGAATCCCAATATTTGAGAGACTAAGGTAGGAGGATCACAGGTTCAAGACCAGCTCAGTAACTTAGCAAGACCCTGTTTCAAAATAATAAAATAGGGCTGAGGATGTAGCTTGTCTTTGAGGATGAAAATTTTCAGAAAATACAAAGAAGAAGGGAATTTCAAGGTATGCTGATCACATCAAAGAAAACTCCCAAAGACCTTATAGTGCACTAGGAGATAAGTCCTTGCCCAGAGTATTTATGATCTCTTATATCACACCATCAACCAAGGAACAATAATGTCTGCCCACCATGTTGCAAGATGTTTTGTTGGTCACAACTACCTATATTTTTTTTATCTTTTAATGTAAATATGCTGACTTCTGAACTCTAAGAACTCCCTCTCTGGGGGTGAACTTGTATTGCCATTGAAGAAAACAAGCTTTGAATTAAGTACCTGCTCATTTGGCCTTGGTCATTTGTCTTACTGGACATTTACTTGATGATACTAAAACATGAAAATCTAGTCCTAAAATATTTCAGGAATGAAATATTCCCCTTTCTTTTCTGAAGCTATCTGGATATTTCAATTACTTTTTCAGTTATATTCACAAAGAAAACAAATCCTAAATTATCATTCATTAAATATTATTTCACCTGTATTTTCTCAACTTGAAGAATACCTCATTTATCTGCCTAAAATTTCTGGCTATGAATCTTAATCCCTGAGACACCTAAATTGAAGCCTCGTCTCCATCATTTATCGACTATGCAAATTTTTTTTTTTTTTTTTTTTTTTGCGGTACTGGGGATTGAACTCAGGGGCATTCTACCTCCGAGCTATACCCCCAGCCCTATTTTTTGTTTTTTATTTTGAAACCGAGTCTCACTAAGTTGCAGAGTGCCTCACTAGGTAGCTGAGGCTGGCCTTGAACCCAGATCCTCCGGTCTCAGCCTCCCGAATGCTGGGATTACAAGCGTGCGCCACCACGCCCGGCAACTATGCAAATTTTGATAAGGACTTTTGTCTTTAAAAACCTCAATTTCTCCATCTGTAAAATAGGGATTATAATAATTATGTCATCATAATGTTGAAAGAACTCTGAAAGATCTAAGATTTTACCCTTCATATTAGCTGAGCACTTAACCTGCCACAGTTTCATACAGGCAGGTCTAAGACATGAGACTCCTGGGTCAGATCCAAAGGATTTTATTACAACACAGCAGGCAACACAAGCTTCATATTTGCACAAAACTTACCTCTTTGTCCCCAAGGAGGCAATGCA
Source organism: Graphiurus murinus (assembly GCA_004027655.1). Classification (NCBI taxonomy): domain Eukaryota; kingdom Metazoa; phylum Chordata; class Mammalia; order Rodentia; family Gliridae; genus Graphiurus; species Graphiurus murinus. Next base: position 23,929 of record PVLC010007620.1, on the reverse strand, counting down.
GAGCTAGACCCAATGAACGTTGCATATACAGTGAATTTGTGCCAGAGATGAGCAACCTCAAGTACAGAAAGCAATTTTTAAAAAGCCTGCAAAGCAAACTTTCCCAACCTTTGTTCCAAAAGGGAACATTCTCCTTTATTTTTATTTCATACATCATTGTGAGGTTCAGAGTAATATAGAGACACATTCCTTTTATTATCCTGAGCAGCAAACCAATATGCCCCCTGTTTCAAAGGAAGCTACTACCTCTATCTTTCAAGGCTCTTTTCAATGCAAATAGCCTTGAAAACAGTGTCTAAAACAAAGACAGCATCTCTGCCTATAAAACATGCAGAAATGCAAAAGAACATGAGGAATTATCTCCTAGCAGTTGTGAAGATGAAGATGTATAGAACTGATAAAGCATTTAACACAATAATTGACACACAGAAAGCATTAAATAAATGATGATATTATTATTATTATTATTATTATTATTATTATTATCCCAGACATACAAATTCTTTCAATGACTTGGAGTTCCTATTGGCAGTACACTGTCACAGATTCTTTCACAGCCTGGGAACTCTTGGACTGCTGAAGCTTCTACCTTAATCTTTCCTGTGACCACTGCTGAAGTCATCAGGAAGATTCTCAAAGCCCCAAAATAATTCACCTGTCCATTCCTCAAACTCTAAGGGCCCCTCTCTTGCCAGCTCTTCCCAGAAGGCCGCGGGTTTAACATCAGGGAATTGTGATCTGTTTGTGTCAAGAGTTTAGTGTTCTCTACCCTAATGCCATGTCCCACGTGAGGCTGACCTACAGTATTATGGCTCTTCTGGGCCCTGTTTAGTTCAGATTCCTTTAAATAAAAATTATTGACACATAATGGTGGGGTTCATTGTGGCATATTGATATATGCATATAACATAATTTGATCAATTTTATTCACCAGTACATCCCCTAGTTCTGATTCCTTGATCTCTATCGGGGCAGAAACTTTGCCCTCTGTGAAGTCACTAGCTTTCTGTTCATATTGGTTCTGGTGGAAATTGGCAAGGTGTTCACCAAACCCATCCCAGCTTCTTGGGCACAGAGCTAGACCACATTTCCATTTCCCTGCTTCCCTTGAAGTCAGACGTGGCCAGATACCTTCGTGCTGGTCCATGGGTTGTGTAGAAATGGTGTGCTTCCAGCATCGCATATTTTCTTTTTGCTTTTTCTTATGTCCCACTTGGTGCAGAGAATATGGCAGAGGACTCTGAGGCCCTAGGAAATAGTGATGCCACTAGAAAGTAGAAGCTGATGTTCCTGACTGTGTGAAGCAGACTCTCCCTAATAAACTATTCCCAGCAACCCTTTATATGTTAAACCACTGAGACTTACGGGATTGTTTAACATAATAGCTACACTACCCAGGGTAACATAAATATATATATATATGTATAAAACAGTAAGATACATACGCATATATGTATATGCTATATGCTATATATATAAAACAGTATGACATGTATATGTATATATATATATATGTGTGTATGGTATATATATAACAGTAAGACATATATATGTATATATATATATGTATGGTATATATATGTAAAAAACAGCAAGACATATATATGTATATATATGTATATATGTATATATATGTATATGGTATATATATATATAACAGTAAGGCATATATATATATATATATATATATATATATATATATATACACATGTGTGTGTCTGTGTGTTACACTATCCAGGGTAACAAATATATATATATGTATATGGCACATATATATAAAACAGTAAGACATATATATATATATGATACAGTAGGATATATATATCTTGAAACATATGGTAAGATATAGCCATACTGTTCTGGTTTGAAGGTAAAATGTCCCTCAGACTTCATGCTCTAGACGCAGCCATGTTCAGAGGTGTGTCCTTGAGGGTGTGTCCTCCAAAGGCAGGGCATGGCTAGGGGTGGGTCCCTGGGGGTGTGGCCTTGGGGACTATGCATGTCCCTCATCCCCTCCCCTTCTGTCTCTGCTTCCTGCCATCATGACCTAAGGACCTGCAGGCCAGCTCCTGCTTGGCAGCTGGTATAAAATGGACTATACATATATGGACTGAAATCTTCAAAACCATAAGCAAATAGACCTTCCTCTAAGTTGTGGTCATCAGGTACTTTGAATCACAGCAGTGAGAACACTGACTAAATCACCTACCCTGAGCCTATGGCCCTATATACTCCAGCCACATCCCAGGTGATTAGGTGGTAACACATACTTTTAATATAGAAAGGTAGCTCGTACCCCTCAGAAATATGTTCTTTCCTAACTTGAGATTCATAGAGAGTTGTCTGAGTCCACTGTAGCAATCCCAGTCTCTAAACACCTGATGCTCAGCACAGTATTCTTCCGCCTCTTTTGTCCAAGATGACCGCTTTCTTTCCACCTGATATATGAAACCACATTCCCCGGGACCCCAACTCTTTGAGCAACATCTTATCACTTGAAATATATACCCTTCCTGGATCAGAACACACTCCTACTCCTACTCCTATATTGCCTTGGCTTATGTAATATCCACTTTAGGAAAAAGGGACTTCTCTGGAGTGAGATCCTTATTTAGCTTTCAATACTGAACTTGTCTATTCAACAAAACTTCCAGCCGGGCATGGTGGTGCAGGCTTGTAATCCCGGCATTCGGGAGGCTGAGACCGGAGGATCCGGGTTCCGGGTTCGCAGCCAGCCTCCTCAGCTACCTAGTGAGGCACTCCGCAACTCAGTGAGACCTAGTTTCAAAATAAAGAATAAAAAATAGGGCTGGGGGTGGAGCTTGAAGGTAGAATGCCCCTGAGTTCAATCCCCAGTACCGCAAAAAACAAAAACAAAACAAAAAAAAAACTTCCCTTTCTATAGGTCACCCAATGATCTAATTCATAATTTAGACAATTTAGCTATGCAGAGTAAGTCCTACTGCAAACTGAAACTGTGATTTAACCCTCATCTTTACTATCACTCAGTCTGTCTTCTGTCCCTTATCCCCAGGCCCATATTTCCTTGTAATTTCCTGCTTGGGCATCCCACACAAAGATATCTATCAGCTTTCTGGCAAATGCAGAAAAAATTTAATGCCCACATAAGTATAAAGTTATGAGTTAATGGTGAGAGGAACAAATAATACACTCCAGGTGAAACAAATGAAATAATACAAAATGATAATATTTTTAAAGAAAGACAGAGGGGACAGTATATTCAAATGTATCTAAGAAGATAACGGAAAAAAACTCTCAGGACCATACAGTTTACCTAAATCATATAATGAGCCATATCCTATGCACTATGGTTTGGATAGAGTTTGTCTCCCAAAGATTCACATGTTGGAGGCTTGGCCTTCAGTATGATAGAGGGACCTTTAAAAGGTGGGGTCTAGTGGGAGGTCATTAGGTCACCAATGGCCCTGCCCTTAGTAGGAATTAAGCAGACCCTTGATTAGTTCTCTTGAGAACAAGTTATTGTAAGAGCTAGCCCAACCTCTATAGCATTCTCTGGCTTCCCGTCTGGTGATAGGATCTCTCATTCCCACATATGCTCCTACCATGGTGCCATCTGCCATTAGGCCCTCAGCAGAGGCCAAGTTGATAGGGCCACCTGATCGCAGACTTTCAGCCTCCAGAACTGTGAGCTGAACAAACCTCTTTTTATGGTACTGGAGATTGAACTCAGGGGCATTCTATCTCTGAAGTACATCCCCAGTCTTTTTCATTTTTTTTTTATTTGAAAGAAGTTGCTGAGGGTGGCCTCAAACTTGTGATCCTCCTGTCTCATCCTCCCAAGTACTAGGATTACAGGCATGTGTCATCATGCCCAGCTAACCTATTTTCTTTATAAAGTAGCCTGCATTAGGCATTTTGTTATAGTAATAAAACATGGACTAATACAGTATTAGAATAAGCCACTGTTCACATTAAATTGTAGACCAACCAATAGTTGTAAAGTCTCATGATGGAGCTAAAGTGTGACTCAATAATAACTACCTTGATTAGTGTCTTTGGTGGTAAAAATCAGTAGGTTTGCATTCTGACTCTGCCAGTTATTAATTGGGTGACTTTAGACTAATTACCTAGCTACTTCAAGCCTCAATTTTATACCTTAAAATGGAGATGAAAGTACTACTTATTTCATAGGTAAATGAAATAATGCATGTAAGGTGCTTAGAACAATGACATGCAGCTAGTCATTTCCCATTAAATAAATTAACAATTTGTGGAAGAGACATTTATTGTCCTCTGAATATACACGCATTTCTCTATGTTTCTTGGTTCCTTTGAAGTTGGAAACACAAGGTACCTATTCTGCCCATGGACCACAAGCATGTTATACTTGTCACTTCTGAGAAAAAACATCTAAGAACCAGTGTGTGACCTTTTGAATCCCTTTGTCTCTAGAGAATTTATGAGAGCAGCTACAAGCTAAGATGGCAAAGGCCCAGATGGGATCAGTCTGGATTGCTGAGTCTCCACACAAAAGATGTCTGCCTTGAGAAGTCAGTATCTCTCATCAGATGTTATGTGAGCAGGAAATATGCTTTTGTTGGATTCAGCCAACAAAGTGGTTAAACCACTGAGACTTCAAACCACTGAGACTTCAGGATTAGTTGGTTCTGCTGAATAGCCTAGCTTAACTAAGTAATATATCATTATAATGTAGGCACATCACATGAGCAATTGAACAGCTTCAATTATATGATATTGGCAAAAATAAGAAGGAAAAATATCATTTTTCTCCTTTTATGTTCAGTTAGTGCATGATCCAGAACGAGTGTGTGATAAGAAGCGTTGATGTGTTGCCACACTCTCATTTGACCCCCATTTGTGCTGTTTCTTATGGTATAAGCTTTTTGCTAAGCTAAATATAACTCCAGTTTTTAAAGATATATGTTTTAATGTAAAATATATTCCCTAAGCAAATAATGATGTTATCTCATGGTTCGACCGAAATGCAAAAATCAGAATTCTGTTCCAAAGCTGGAGAAAAATAAGGGCATGTTAGATTTACTCAGAGAGAGTAAATCTCTTGGCAGTGTAACACTTTTCCTAAGGAGTTTTCAGGAGTAATTTTGATGACAATCTTTCTAGCTAATTCTAAACTCTAATTTCAGTGTGAGATGTAAGTGCACTTGATTACTGTAAGCATTAAATTATAATGGTGAAATTAGATAAGTATATAGAATTATTGGAATATAGTAGATACTTGATAAGTGATAACTAATATACTCTGCTACCATTTATAATATGTATATGTAAATTTCAGAAGCCCCAATCCAATGAATGTCCTTCTAGTCAGAACTACTGAATCCAAGTTTGGGTGAAGAGGAATGCTTATACCACCTCGCCTAATTAACATCCCCTTGTGTTTCTATGTAAGAAAGGACTTCCAAGTTGGGCATGGTGGTGCATGCCTGGAATCTCAGTACTTGGAAGGCTGGGACAGGAGGATTGCAGGTTTGTAGCCTGCTTCAACAACTTAATGAGACCCTATTTCAAAATAAAAAATAAAATAGGACTGGTGGTGTACCTTGGATGTAGAATGACCCTGGGTTCAATCTCCAGTACCACAAAAAGGAGGAGAAAGAGGAAGAGGAGGAGGAAGAGGAGGAGGAGGAGGAGGAGGAGGAGGAGGAGGAGGAGGAGGAGGAAGAACCACTTCTACAAACAAAAATACCAAACTATGCATCTCTAAAATGTTCATTCTGCAGTTAATAATGAGAGAGTAAAAATACATATTTTTCTTTCTTTTTTTTGAGGGGGGGAAGGGGTACTGGGGCCTAAACCCAAGGGTATTCTACCTCTGAACTACACCCCCAGCTCTGTTTTTTGTTTTTGTTTTTGTTTTTTAGTTTTTGTGTTGAAACAAGGTCTCAGATTGCTGAGAAACTTACTAAGTGGCTGAGGCTGATCTCCAACCTGCAATCTTCCTGTTTCAACCTCCCAAGTACTGGGATTACAGGCATGCACTGCCACACCCAGCTTACATATGTGTTTTTAGTCTCGTATTATAAAGAGAGAATAAAATATACCAATGTATATTTCATGAAAGCTACTCCATGGGACTAATTAAGAAATTACAGGTTCTATAATGTGTTCCCAACCTGCAGGATTTACATTATTATGATATGAATTACCATCTTCTACAAATTTATACTAAGATGATATGTGCCACCTGATTCCTGCCCCTCCCCAAATGCACCAGTAACTTACTGAGGGGGGGGCAGTTTCCAATTGTGACATACTACCTCATGTTACTTAATTTTATACCATATCCAGTTAAATTTCTAAAAATACACCAGCAACTATCAATTGTATCTCATCACATTAAACTGTTATACTAGTTCACTAAATTTATTTTCTTTCAACAGAGTTCTTTAATATAATTTCAGAAAAAAATTCAAGTAGAAGAAATCTAGTAAAAGCCAGAATGTAGGAAGTATAGGGCCTACAGCCCCACCCTCTAGAGTCTTTTCCCTTGCACCAAACATATCTGCGTCACCATCAACACACCGAAAATCTCCTGTGCAACCTTCTTTCTTTTCTTTTTTATTTTTTCACTTTCTCTGACCCTACAAAGTTACTCTTCTCCTAAAATTGGTATTTACCTTTTCCATTCATTCCTTTATGTCTTGCCACATTTGGATATATCCATAAGCAAAGCACTATTACTTCACATGCTTCTAAATGCTACATAAATAGTATGTGCATCATGCAATCTCAACAAGGACAATGTTGTCCCTAATTGGGTCAAAATTGGATGTGGGGTTGGGAGAAGGGGTAGAGAACCTTACTTTTCTAATGAATAAAGCATAGATATACATAGATTATATAAACAGATATACAGTATAGCTGAGGTATTAAAATTTTATGGGGAGGATTAGGAAAAATATCTAAAAAGGCTCTCTGGAGAGGCAACAATGAAAAAAAAAAAGGTTGAGAAACCCTGTTCTACATTCTGTGATTTTCCCTTGTTTTTTATATCTGAGATGTGTCTGTGTTGAAATGTATAACCCTAGTTCATTCCTTCTTCACTATGCACAGCATTTCACTGCATAAGTAGACTATAATTTATTTATCCATTCCGCTGTGGATGACAGTGCTGGTCGGTTCCATAATTATGAATATCCTTGAGCATGTCCCCCGTACACATATGAATTTTCCCTAGGATGGACTCCCAGGGTTGGCATTCCTGGGGTTTGACTACCTACATAATTACTCTTACTAAATTTGTTCAGGCATTCATAGAGCCTGTCTGGGTTTGAGGGGAAGAGACATGAACCTTTTTTTTTTTTTTTTTTTTTTGTGGTACTAGGGATTGAACTCAGGAGCATTCTATCTCTGAGATACACCCCCAGCCCTATTTTTATCCTTTATTTTGAAACAGAGTCTCACTAAGTTGCGGAGGGCCTCACAAGGTTGCTGAGGCTGGCCATGAACCTGCGATCCTCCTGTCTCAGCCTCCCAAGTACTGGGATTACAAGTGTGCGCCACCATGCCTTGCTGAACTTCACCTTTTGAAAGGAGTTTTAAAGAATCTCTGTTCATCTTTAATTTATCCTTGGGGTCAGGAAGTATGGGGAGGACTTCCTCCCCAGCTTCCCACTGACACAGCACAGAAGAAAAGAAAAATCACTGCTTTTGTTGACAATATTCTCTACTTTCATCTGGTCACCTGTGTTTTTGGACATGTGTGTGTCCGTGTGTGTGTCCGTGTGTGTGTGTGTATGTGTGTGTGTGTGTGTGTGTGTGTATGAGATGGTTTTGTGCCCAGGAAAAATATTCTTGTTTTTTGTATGTGTTTTGAAAATCAACATTCAATTTACTAAAATTGCAAATTCAAACTGGATACAGTGGCACATGCCTATAATCCAAGCACTTAGAAGTCTGAGACAAGAGGATCTCAGATTCAAAGATAGCCTCAATAACTTAGCAAGGCCCTGTTTCAAAACGAAATGTTTTTTAAAGCCTGGGGGTATAGCTCAGAAGTAAAATGCCTGTGGGTCCAATCCTCAATACCACAATAAATAAATAAATATAAAAATAAAATAACAAATTTAGAAATCTAGTTTCTTGAGTTTTTAAGAGCTTAAAAATTATTTTATGTATAAGTAGAATGCCCCTGGGTCCAATCTTCAATACCACAATAAATAAATAAATAACAAATTTAGAAATCTAGTTCCATGAGTTGGAGGGAGGGGGAGGGAGTGGGGCAGGAATTGGAGAAGGGTTAAATGAGAAATGTGTGCATGTATGCCTCTACCAGCTTGTACCTAACAAAGATGTATGATTACAATGCATCAATAAAAAAAAGCTTAAAAATTGTTCTATGTATAAGGCCAGCAATGTTTAGAAACAACCTTTAAACTGCCTATAATGGTTTCCATTTAGGATATCTCCGTAACCTTCCTGGAAACCAGGCAGCAAGGTTGGAAGGAGGACTTGGTTGCTAAGGAGGAATCCCTGGGGGTGTGGCCTTGAGGATTATATAAGGTCCTCTCCTCCTCCCTCCTCTCTTTACTTCTGGCCTCCAGAATGTGAGGGAAGAGCCCTAGTGGGCTCCTTCTCTCTGCTTCCTGCCCCCATGCCTGAGCTCTGCAGACCTGGCCTGACATAGACTGAACCTCTAAATCTCCATAAACTGTGAGCAAATAAATCTTCCTTCCTCTAGGTTATGTGGTCAGGGATTTTGGATCATGGCAGTGAGAATGCTGCCCAAGACAAGGCCCTTGAATAATGTTGCTTCCATTTAAAAAAGGTAGCCAAATGCATTAAGCATTTTTAACTAAATGTATAAATGTAATAAATTCAATTTCCTCTCCTTTTAAAAAGCATAGTTTTCTGATTTTGCAAACAAACCTTTCAGGTACTTAAGTAATGTTTATAAATCTAATAAATTAAACTTATAAACAGGATAACCCCTAAGTAAATTGAATATCCTAATTCAGTTTATAAATTTAGTAAGATATCAGTTTAACACCACAAATCTAAATTGATTACCCAATTACATAATTTAACATTGGAATCAAAGGGCTGCCCCAACACTAAAGATATTATATTCTTTTAAACATTAGCAATACTTGAAATTTTAAATGTATATCAGTAGTTTAAAACAAAAATATAACTACTCTGAAGTTATGTCATTCCACACAATTTAGAGATTGGCTTCACATGTAATTTGAGGGGTTAGCTGAGAGGTGACTGAATTTTTGCTGTGACACTGATGGTAATAACCTGGTTCTATTTATTCTTTGGGACAGCAATGTTAAAACTTTGAAATAAAGTGGAACACAGTATTATTTTGATGTGAGTCATGTTTTCAAGCCAGATTATACTATGCCACCCCCCAGTGAGATGGTTGCTTCATTTAATTTAATTTTGTATTCACTTGGCTCATCAGATAAGGTTATACATTTTTCCTCTAATTCAAAAAGTCTTTGAACTCTTTGAACTTGATTCTTTTCATATAATTCTTATCTCCTAGCACCACACAACTTTTGCAAAAATTAAAAGTCCAGCCAGATGAACTCTAAATCTCTCCTGAGGCTGTCTAATAGCCACACAACCACAGCCCACCACGGTTAATGTGCGGAGCCCAGCATTCTTTTTTTTTTTTTTTTTTTCGGTACTGGGGATTGAACTCAGGGGCATTCTACCTCCGAGCTATACCCCCAGCTTATTTTTTATTCTTTATTTTGAAACCGAGTCTCACTAAGTTGCGGAGTGCCTCACTAGGTAGCTGAGGCTGGCCGCGAACCCGGATCCTCTGGTCTCAGCCTCCCGAATGCTGGGATTACAAGCGTGCGCCACCACGCCCGGCTTCCCAGCATTCTTTACCTAGGGAGCATACCACCAGTTCCTCTAGCAAGTGTGCAGTCCCCTCCCCACCTCCACAGGTAGAAGAATGTCCCAGTCCTGAATATGAGCAGCAAGGTGTCCGAGCATATACTGCAGTTCCTTGTCCCACTCTCTTCCTCAACAAAACCATGGGGAGAGGATTGTGCTAATTGTCCAAAGTCTTTTCTTTCCTTGAAATCTCCCACTATTACTTTCTTGGAAAGTCAGTTTCACAAAAGGATTTAACGCTCTCGCTCTCTCATTCACTAAGCAATAAGCTAAGCAATAAGCAGAACACTGACATCTACAGGTGGGAGGAGCAAATTGCTGAATATGTTTAATGCACCCTGCCCCGTGCTAGATGTATTTTACATGTACCATCTCAGCTTCATATTTACAAGAGCCCTGAGAAGAACATACAACTCCACCTTTTCAGATAAAGAGGACTGAAGCCTGGAGCAGTACACCATGTGAAAATGGGCCCATGAATCTTGGAATTGATATCTGAGATAAAACAGATCTTTTCTAGGTAAGGCACGTTTCATCACATTGAGCAATTTTTCATTGTTTTGAGTTGTTCCTGCTTCCCTTTAAAGTAGGGGTTGGTGAGCTTTTCCTGTAAAGAGCCATTAAATATTTTATACTTTGTGGGCCATAAGGTCTCTACTATATTTTTTTAACTAGGGATTGAACCCAGGGGCATTTTACCTCTGAGCTACACTCCCAGCCCTTTTTACTTTTTATTATTTATTTTTTTGATAATGGAGATGGAACCAAGGGGCCTTTTACCTCCTGACTACACCCCCCGCCCTATTTTAGTTTATTATTTGTTTTTGTGATAATGGAGATGGAACCAAGGGACCTTCTACCTCCTGACTATACCCCCAGCCCTACTTTACTTTTTTATTTGGAATCAGGGTCTTGCTAAGTTGCTGAGAGCCTCACTAAGTTGTTGAGGCTGGCTTTGAACCTGCCTTCCTCCTGTCTAAGCTTCCCAGGTACTGGGACTACAAGAATTCACCACCACACCTGGATTTTACTTTTAATTTTGGAACCAGGTCTCACCATGTTGCTGAGGTTCACCTGAAACCTGCAATCTCCCTGTCTCAGCCTTGTAAATACTGGGATTATAGGCATACACTACCATGGTTGACTTACTATATCCATTTAACTCATTGTATTAAAAGGAAAAAAAAGCAGCCCTGCACAATATGCAAATGAATGATCATGGCTGTTTTTACAGTAAAAATGTGTTTATAATAAAAAGCCAGCTGGGCACCCCAATGACACATGCCTATAATCCCAGTATTTGGGAGGCTGAGACAGGAAGATCATAGGTTCAAGACCAACCTTAGGAACTTAGCAAGATTCTCAGCAACTTAGTGAGACCCTGTTTCAAAACACAAAATAAATAGGGCTGGGAGTGTAGCTCAGAAGCAAAACTCCTCTGGGTTCATCCCCAATAACACAGACACACACACACACACACACACACACACACACACACACACACACACTGGTTATAGTTTGTTAGTAATGAACATGTTTTGAAACTGGATTGTAACAATGACTGCACAGTTATTATAATTATTAAATATCATTTAATTTCATAGCATGAAAATATCCCCTAATAAAGCTGTTAAACACAAAAACTAGTTGTCTTGGGGGTTTTGATTTTTTTTTGTGGTACTGGGGATTAAACACAGGGGCATTCTATCTCCTAGCTACAGCCCAAATCCTTTTTATTATTTTGTTCTGAAACAGGGCCTCACTAGGTTACTGAGAATCTCACGGTATTGCTGAGGCTGGCCTCGAACCTGTGATCCTCCTGTCTCAGCTTCCCAAGTACTGGGATTACAGGCTTGTGCCACCATGCCCAGTTGTCTTTTGGTTTTGAACAGCATAAGCATGTTCACTGGCCACAGACAGTTCTCATCTACTGCAAACCCTCTCCTATCTTTTTATAAATCCCTCCTTCAATTTAATATGTGACACATTCCTCATCAGAAAAAAAGCACCGGAAACCTACAGATGAACTAGATAACTCTGCATGCAAAGATGTGACCCTGTGGTTCCTTATTTATATTTACTGTTTTCTTGAACATACTCCTTTGGGCTAAACAGAGGCAGCCAATGCTATGCTGTAAGATACAAACCAGTTCTAGATGGATCTTTATCAGCTCACCTACAGAAGGAAAACTTCTTACTTATGGTTTGATATCTATAACCTCAGCATAAAATATCTTGTCACCCAGCCACATGGACGCATTTGATTTTTTAAGCAATTGAATATGAATCATTGCCTGTTTTCATTTATATATCTCAAGACACAGTAACTTATGGAAAGTCATAATGCAGAACTACTTTTTCATTATGCTAACATATCTTTGACTATGTAACATTTTTAAAAAGAATATTTCAAGACAGAAAATATTTCTTTTATCCTTGCAAAATTCTGAGAGAAACATAGAAAGGTCTTGGTCTCCCCGGGGTGTAGCTCAGTTGGTAGTTATTAATGAGGACAAACATTCAGCTTCTTCCTTCCAGGGTATTACTGGGTAGATCAAGGAAAAAGTGCAGTTTTTTTCTGACTTTTACAGGTGGATATGATGGCACACACCTGCAATCCAAGTACTAGGGAGGCTGAGACAGGAGGATCTCAGGTTCACGGCCAGGCTCAGCAACTTAGTGAGGACCTCCAGAATTTATGAGACCCTGTTTCAAAATAAAAAATAAATCCAGGTGTGCCACCACGCCCAGCTCACACTCGGCTTTAAATAAAACATTTTTTTTAAAAAAAATGCTCCTCACAGAGTGAGTGTGGCTGGCCAGTGAAAAATTCCAGAAAAGCATCAGGCAACCTCAAGAATTTTGTCAGTCTCAGACCTGCACTACTGCAAACTCACTCAGGGTAAAGCTATAGAAAAAAGAAAAGAAACAAGAGCCTCAGAAATCATTGCCCACGGGCAGCAAGCTGTGGGTTTCTGTCACATCCGATGCTGGTCACTTCACATGAGCCTTTATCAGGCTGCCAAAATGAAATTCAATATAAGTCTCATCTTTGTAATTAATTTACTTGTTTCCTCCTTTAATCTGTGCTGCCCAGGCAGTCCATCTTTGTCAATATGATTTTTTTCCTCTTATATAATTAAACTCTTCCCTTCAGAGTGAGAAGGCACAGGTACCACCTGCTGACCGGGCGAGCCAGCTTCAAGGCTGGTGGGAATGAACAAACCATGGCGAGAGAGGCAGAAAAGAAGAAGAGAGAAAAAGGAAAGGAAGGCATGACAGGGCTGAAGAGTTAAACAAGGAAGGGCCTGGAAAAAAAAAAAGTTGGACTTTGAGAAAAGAGAAAACATCCGTGTTCCCCCACATATACCATGTATTAGAAGCCAACCCAGAAATATTTTCTAAAAAAAAAGCTTCACCTTGGATCCAGGCGTGGTGGCGCATGTCTGTAATCCCTGTACTTGGGAGGCTGAGACAGGAGTATCCCAGGTTTGAGGATAGCTTCTGCAAGTAGTGAGACTCTCATCAACCTAGAGAGATCCTGTTTCCAAATAAGAAATAAAATCAGACTGGGGGCGTAGCCTCTGGGTGACTGCCGCAACAAAGCCAACTTTGCACCCATCTCTGCTTATTTCAAAACATTCTGACTCCAACTGTATTAATAAAAGGGAATCTGCACGCTGGCTACTTTCTAAAGAGGATAACCTGTGCTCTAGTTTGAATGGGCTTGTTCCACAATACAAGTGTTGCCAGTGTGATAGTATTAAGAGATGGGGCTTTAGCTGGGTGTGGTGGCATCATGCCTGTGATCCCAGTATTTGGGAGGCTAAGACAAGAGGATCGCAGACTTGAGAGGAGCCTCAGCAATTTATCGAGACCCTGTTTCAAAGTAAAAAAATAAAATAAAATAGAGTTGAGGGTGTGGCTTGGAGGTATAATGTTTGTGAGTTCAATCCCCAGTACCGAGAAAGAAAAGGAGAGAAGAGAGAGGGAGAGGGAGAGAGAGGTAATTAGGCTTTGAGTGCTCCTTCTTAGTAAAAGGGATTAAGACCCTTGTAAAAGAGGCTTCACATAGCAGCATTTGGCTGGTTTGCCCTTCCTTCCAAGCAGCATTTCTCCCCTCCAGAGAAAGTAGTGGCAACACACCATCTTGAAAGCAGAAACCAGCCCCACCAGACAACCAGACCTGCCTAGTGCCTTGATTCTGGACTTGCAGTCTCCAGAACTGCAAGGAAGTGAGTTTCTATCCTTTATAATTACCCAGGCTCAAATATTTTGTTACAGCAGCACAAATAGACTCCCTTACCAAAAGATCAGAATATTTTTTCTTTCATTATTAGCACACATTAGTTGTACAAATGAATGGGATTCACTGAAAGTTTAAGAACTAAATTTTTAGAAAAGTGCTGGTGTGTTCTGCCATCTACTCTGTTCTATTGCATGCACACAATATTTTGTCCTTGGGAAAACAAAATCATCAGACCATTGTGCTCTTTATCCTTTTTTTTTTTTTTTTTTTTTTTGGCTCTACCTGGTCTTGAATTTAATGAACTGAGCTTTGGAATTAGGCCATCAGGCAAAAAGTGCCCTAAGTTGCTTTTTTGGTTGTTTTTATTTTCTTGCTTGTTTGTTTTTAATATGTGGTGCATTGTCTTCTTTAGCATAAGCCAGAGAAAATTCTTGCAATATCTAGAAGAATGGTCTGCTATATATGTTCCTTCTAAATGCGAAGCATCTTTACTCCTGCTCAAGATGGGATGTAGGCCCATTTTTCTTAATGTGCTTGATGCTGTAGCAGGCATGTGGACTGAACATATCTAGTCTCATATCAGTTGTTCTATCTTGAATTCCTTTTACCATATTTGTATTTCTATAATTTGTACTGCTTTTTAAGCACAAGTGGGGGTAGGAAAACACCCTAATGCACTTGATGTACATTCACAAACATATCAAAGTCAATCACTAAGCTGAACATGAGAAGGAGGGAGGGGAAGAGAGTGGGGTAGGAATTGGGGAAGGGTTAAATGAGAGATGTGTGCATGTATGCCTTTATTAGCTTGTACCTCATTAAGATGTATGATTACACTGCACCAATAAAAAATAATAATAAAAAAATAAAGCATAGAAAATAAAAAAGGGGACACAGGAAAGGGAGAGATGGCATCCCAATGGAGACAACCTTTTCGAATCTTATTTTCCAGGTTCCATTATTAGCATGACCCTAAATACAAGGCATCCGTTATCTGGGAGATATGATATTATTGATGTGGTAGCTTATTATAAAGGACAAATATCCAGTTAATTGATATTTCATGACACATTTTCTTGAAGAAATGGTAGGACCCTGAGGCTATTTCTTAGCCAAGTGTGTTTTGATGAGGAAGAGAAATCCGACTAACCTGACAGTTTTCCAAGAAAGGGAGGTAGGGTGTCAGGGGTGGCTAAGACAAATGTGCCCTGCCTCCTAATTCTGGCTACTGCCAACCTTGGTAAAAATGGTTCTCTGCAGGATGCAAAAGTCAGGTTTGACTTTATGGGCTGTGAGATTGGGCTCCTGGTGGTTTTTGACTGAAGTGTTTATGCAGAGCATTCGCTTTAAAGGTAACCCACAGAGCCCCCGCAATTGCCTGGGGTCCCTGTGTTAAGCTGGCTGACAACGCATAACCTGTGTTAGGAGGCAGAAGAAGTTGTTCTTCCACTAAAAAAAAGAATTTAACAGAAAGCAGTAAACAAAGGACAGCAGAAGCAAGGGCTCTCAGCACCTCCCCCCAAAATAGAGAGGAATGGGGACACCCGGCTCAAGTACAAAGCAACTGCCCCTTTCTGCAGCATCGTCAAAGGAAACCCTCCCTTTCCCCCACTGTGTGCACAGAGGCCAGCAGTGCCATCCTCTGAACCCCTAGAGATTCTCACAGAACCTTTTTCATAGCCTTGTTGGTAGAGCTCGGTGGGATAAGGCATTTTAGGCACTCAATATAGCACCTGGCATGTAATACATGCTCAATAAAAGTAGAGTTTCATTAGCTCTGCTCCTATTCCTTTCGGAATGCCTTCCCATAAGTAAAAACTGGGCTAATGGATGATCCAGTGATGCTTTAAAAGTTATGTCAAGCCTCGTTTTTAGGAGGGCATAGTTAACTCCTTGTGATCTACTCCCTCCATGTGTTGAACCTCAACTCTTGCCACTTCTCACTTCAGATTCTAGTTCTATCAAGGTTGAATAACTTGGATTGATTTGAGAGGATCTGTGTTGTTAAGTAGTTTTTTCCATTTTCTCCTTCTTCCTCTGCCTGCCACACCCTGTAGAACCCTTTGTTTTGCAAAGTCTCATGCCTTTGCAATCTCCAGACAGAGTTCCAATATGACTCCACAGCACCCTGGATTTACATCCTTTCTGACACTTGTTCACCTATATCCCTCATCTTTTTCTTTGTGTCTTCTAGTTGGGAGGTTCCTAAACTTTTATGAACATACAAATCAGCTGAGCAACTGGATGAAAATCCCAATTCAGTATCTCTCAGCAGGACCGAGGAGTCGACATTTCTAACAGCCCCCCAGGTGGTGGTGATGCTCTTTTTCATGGACCACAATGTGACCAAGGCACTAGATACTGAGCTCCTTGATGGTGACAATCCTATATCTTTCAGTTTCATTTAATCCCTTTAAGTTATATTGCCAACACCCAGCCCATTCTCCCTCATTAAATTTTCCTGAACGTTGTTTAACTGAATATATGACTACATGAACATACCGGGACACTCTGCGCTGACTACCTCACTTCTGTACCAAGATAGCAGTAAGTGTCCTGGCCTAGAAGACATTTGCTCAGCTTCCTGTACCTGGCCCAGGATTGTATCATAAGACATTTCTTCCTATTGCACCATTTGCGTTGCTTCTCATTTTCTTATTCCAATGTGTAATTCCCCTTTTCCAGTCACTACAAGTGAGAAGAGAGTGTCAGGGTAAAGTGGGATAGATAAGCAAAAGAAAGAGGCATAGAAGAAGAAAAGATGGAAATAAGAGAGGGATAAAAGGAAAGGAAAATAATGATAGAGGACAGAGAAATGCTTAATTCCTTCTCTCATATAATTCCAGCTTACCTGCAGATTATCCGTGTACATTTGGACTCCCTCTTACATATCTTTCCTATACACTGATCTCAACTTTCTTCATTTCCCATTCCAAACCTCTATGTTGCAGCAGCCACTCAGAGATCCATGGGCAAAATCCCATATAAATTTGGAGTCCCCACTCCCTGCTTCCTTCTTTCTCTCCATCAGTGTCCTCCTGTCTCTGTCTCTCCTTTCCTTCCCTCAATCCCTGCCTCCTCCTTCTATGCATGCAAATAAAAAATAAATACATGAAATGCAGGGTCCTCGATGCAGAGTAAGACCTTAATTAAATAAGCACCTAATGTAAAATTACAATGATTAAGAGTAAAGAAGAAATGTGGAGGGAGGGTCAAAGAAGGCCTTGCTAGGAAATAGATAGTTGAGCTGAGAGTTGATTACAAGAAGCAATAACTAGGCAAGGCAGGGAGCAAAGCTTCACAGGCAGAGGGTACCACATGTGCAAAAGCATTGTGTCTAGGGTGAGCATGCCACGTGGGAGTAGAGAAAAGCTCAGAATGCCTGGGGGCCTAAAAATGAGAGCTGGCCAAAGACAAAAGTCATGAGAGCTGGCCAAAGACAAAAGCCTGTGTAGCAGCCAGCTTCCATGGTGGGCCCAGTGATCCCTGCATCTTAATATCCATATTCTGTGTATCACACACCCCCCCACACACACACACTATCCCAGGGTCAGTCTGTGTGACTACCAGCATACAACAGAAATGATGGTATGGCATTCAAGATTAGGTTACAAGTGACTGTGGCTTCTGTCTTGGGGACTCTGATGCTCTGCTGTCTCTTAGATCGCTCTCTCTGAGAGAAGCAAGTGGCCATAGTTTTAATGTCCCTGTGAAGAGGCCCATGTGGCAACTAAATAGCAAGGAGCTGAGGCTTGTGACTCTCTGAGGAAGCAGAGAAGCATAGTCAATAGCCCCAGTCAAACTTTGAGATGAATGTAGCCCAAGCCATACAGTTTTAACTGCAATCTTGTGAGAGACTCTCAACCAGATCCACCCAACTAAGCTACAACTGGATGCTTCACTTTCAGAAAACATGTTGAAAATGCTCAATGTTGTTTTGAGCCACCAAATTTCTGGGTAATTTGTTACACAGCAATAGGTAACCGATGCAACAGATATCATGCCCAGACTTAGCATATTAAGGACAGTGAGGCCTTGTCATCTCTTCCTAGCTTTTCCAGGAAAAGAGATAGGATATGCTGGTTAGTATCACCTCAGAAGATAGAGGAAAGCTCCCGGAAACTCAGGAGAAGCAGCAATCCTGTTGTCAACACAGAAATAGTACTTGAGCCTCTCCATTTGTTTCCCACAGCTCATCATAATCCATCAATACAGCGAAAGTACCATAGACCCAAATAAGTTACAACAAAATGCATCTTATAAAAGTTCAATATTGGGCTGGGGATGGAACTTGGTGGCAGAGCACCTGCCTCATATTCATAAAGCCCTGGGTTTGACCTTTGGTACCGCAAAGAAAAAAGTTTATTATTTTTATTGGATTTTGAAATTTGCTTTAGTAGTTGATCAGAAGACCCTAAGTTAAAGTACTCACATTTAAGCAGACAAAAGTAGAGACTTGCAGTTGCTTCTGATAAATAATGTGTGGAGAAAAACTATCAGCTGGGCACAGCGCCACCAGGTTCCCCAAGGCAGAAAGCACATCTATAACACCTGAAAGCAGAGACTCCAGGGAACACAGTAGAATTGCATCCTCTCAATTCACTAAGAGTTGTCACTTGGAAAGCCTGGAGCTGAATGACTGGATTCTAAGGAAGTCTTTAATGGCTTCATATGATAGTGGCTGTGAGTCCTTGAGTAATCTCCCATTTATTGGAGAGAGAAACCTTGAGGAGATAGCTAACTTCCAAACAGAACCCTAAGGCAAAAAGACAAGCCTGAGACCTGTGAGAAGGTGTGGGCTGCTGAAGAACACTCTGGTGTCTGAGTTAATGAGAGGGGAGAAATAAAAGCAGGAAAGGAGGAGAAAGCAAATTAAAATTCAACCTATCAGCTGGTTGCAGTGGCATATGCCTGTAACCCCAGTATTTGGGAGACTGAGACAGGAGGATCGCAGGTTCGAGGCCAGCCTCAGCAAATTAGTGAGACCCTCAGCCACCTAGCAACACCCTGTCTCAAAATAAAAGTAAAAATAGGGCTAGGGGTATAGCTTTGAGGTAAAATGACCTTGGGTTCAAACCCCAGTACAAAAAATAAATAAATAAGCCTATCAGTAAATAAAGTCAGATCAAACAGTATTGTGAAGCAAGTAAATTCACTTACCTGTGACTAACTATAAAATCCTTAATTACCAGTGAACTTTGATGTGCATTAGAAATTTTATGAGAAAATTTTCTATTAAATATTTCCCCATCAGTCTCTCTAGGTGGTGGGGGGAATCCATTAAGGTGATAACCACTATACTCAAATTTCCTTTCCTTTGGTTGAGAACTTGAAATCAAAAGACATCAAAAATAAATCTACTGGAGAAAAAATTATTTGAAGTTCTTTTCATGTTGGTAACATTCAGATTCCATGCAATCTTGACCTGGGTAGGGAGAAGAAGAATTCCTGTGCTTTTGGAAATACAGTGAAATCTTACTCTCCAGAGCATGGCAAGAAGTCATGGCCAGAGTTTTTTTCATGTGGGAGCTGCGTAGGTCCTTTATGAACCTTTTCTGATAATTCTTCATAGGATCATTAGTCCAGGATTCACCTATATGTGGTATTTCCCCTTACATAATGCTTGCCCTATAAGTGTGTTCCCTTCATCAACACCTATAAATTTATCAGTAATAAAAATTAATGATTAAAATGTCCAGGACTAGCCAGGCATGATGATGGCACACATGTGGAATCCCAGTACTTGGGAGACTGAGACAGGATGATAGAAGATTCGAGGTCAGCCTCAGCAACTTAGCAAGGCCTTCAGCAACTTAGCAAGACCCTGCTTCAAAATAAAAAATAAAATAGAACCGGGCATGATGGCACAGGCTTGTAATCCCAGCATTTGGGAGGCTGAGACCGGAGGATCTGGGTTCTCAGCCAGCCTCAGCCAACTAGTGAGGCACTCCGCAACTTAGTGAGACCCTGTTTCAAAAATAAAGAATAAAAAATAGGGCTGGGGGTATAGCTCAGAGGTAGAATGCCCCTGGGTTCAACCCCCAGTACCGCAAAAAAAAAAAAAAAAAAAAAGAAAAAAAAAGAAATAGGACTTCCCTGGGTTCAATCCTTAGTACCACAAGAAAAAAAAAAATGTCCAGTACTACAGTACTACAATTAGCTTCAGAATAAAGCCCTTCTCTTTTGCTCATATGTGTTCACATTCCCACTGTGTTAGTCAGCATATAATAGACTATGCTGCAATAACAAACCCTGGAATCTTCATGACTTAATGCAGAAAGGTTTATTAATTGTATGTAGTCCAACCCTCCAATTCTGCGGCTCTGTCAGTTGGAATGTGTGGTTTACAAGATTAATAGAGCATGAAAAGAGAGAGATGAGTATGACACACAGACTCTTAATTGCTTTAGCTAAGGGTGACACACGTCACTTATAATCGGAGTTCATTGGCCAGAATTAATCAGATGCTCAAGCTTAGCTTCAAGGAAGTATGGGAAGTGTAGGGGTGGATATGACCATTTAAGAAGCATAATAGTCTCTTCCATACACACAAAATAAAATAAAACTATCTGAGCCAGGTGTGGTGGCACATGCCTGCAATTCCAGTATTTGGGAGGCTGAGACAATAGGACACGGGTTTGAGGCCAGACTCAGCAACTTAGCAAGACCCTGTTTCCAAATGACAAAAAAAAAAAAAAAATTAAAGATTAAGAGTCTAGCTTGAAGGTAGAATGCCCCTGGATTCAATCCCTAGTACCAAAAACAAAGCTATCTGAATAAGAATAAAGTTGATGTTCAATGGGAGAAGGACAGCACACACACACATACACACACACACACACACACACACACACACGCGCGCGCGTGCACACACACAAATATACTCAAGATTCACAGCTGGGCGTGGTGGCGCACGCTTGTAATCCCAGCATTTGGGAGGCTGAGACCAGAGGATCCGGGTGAGCTACCTAGTGAGGCACTCCGCAACTTAGTGAGACTCGGTTTCAAAATAAAGAAAGAAGATCCACATTCATTACCTTCCCGGATCCTCTATGCCTAAGGCTAGAACTCATGTGGCTGGTGAAATTATAAGTACAATGGACCACTGGTGTTTCTCCAAGAGTCTCTGAGTAGAACCATAAGGTCCTTGGCAGAGCAGGGCATCACCTTGACGGTAGTGGCTTTGAGATGACAGGCAGTACAAAGCAGAACAGATTTGGAGAAAGAGGTCAAATTCCTGCTGAAATGCTTACTCCTTCATTAGCGACTCAAGCCTTTTCGTTTTCAATAATTAAGCACAATGCTGCTCTTTGAAGACAGAAAATTGCCTGTAGGAACTATACTTGGAAGGGAGCCTCTATCATGAATAAATACTATATATCTTGCCTGGTAGATTACTGAGGAATGAGGTAGCATTACTTCCACATTACAAAGAAAGTGAAGATATAGCATGTAAGCTGGCCCAAGTCATGCAGTGGTAACTGTGCATGGTTTTCTAGCTTGCAAACCTAATGTTGTGATCCAGTGTCTAAACAGTTTCCCAGATATCCGTGGGCATTTCTAAAACAGACACAGTGAGGAAATGGACTGTGTTTACAGTGATCTCTGGCGTGCATCTGCTGGGATTGCACCTGAATTATTCCTACTCACTCTGGTGTTTACCAAGAGAAGACACATTCTGTGAAGACCACTACTGGATGATGCCCAACTCTGGGACAATGGGATGTTACAGGACTGATTTATTTTGTGGTACTGGGAATTGAACTCAGAGGCATTCTACCTCCAAGCTATACCCCCAGACCGATTTTATTTCTTATTTGGAAACAGGCTCTCACTAGGTTGCTAAGAGCCTCAATAAATTGCTGAGGCTGTCCTTGAACTTGCGACTCTCCTGTTTCAGCCTCCCAAGTACCAGGATTACAAGCATGTGCCTGCCTTATAGGACTGATTTTAAACCTCAGTTATTTAAATCTCTTTAGCTCTTCTGGTGGCACCCTATCAAATAACAATAGGTGGGCAGGTTCCACCCCAGTGACCCTCAATTCCCCTAATCCTCAGCTCAGCCCTTCAAGGTGGGTATTATTCCCCAGAGAAACTCACCCTGATTTTCACAATGAATGGGATGTGTTCCTCCACCCTTTCTTTCTCTGTCCCTTTTTTCTTTGTCCAGGTACCTCCTTCTATGCTTCTCAGGCACACTAGAGGTATATATGGGCTCTGTTGCTGGATCCAGGTGCACAAGTCTCAAGAGGTCCTATCACTAGGCTCTGCCTTCCTATCAGTGGTCTTTGGGGACATGGTGGCAAAGATGGCCACAAGCAGCTCCAGAACTTCTTTTGACCTTGAGAAAAAGCACAGCGGAGAAGAAAACTGCTATGGGGCATAAGAGAGACTCTAGATGAAGAATGAAAAACGTTAGATGAGCAAAGAAGGTGACTTAACTGAAGGCGATGGGGGGAGGGGGGACACCCTAATGCACATGATGTACTTTCTTTTTTTTTTTTTGAGGTACTGGGGATTGAACTCAGGGGCATTCTACCTCTGAACTCGCCCCAGCCCTATTTTTATTCTTTATTTTGAAACAGGGTCTCACGAAGTTTGGGAGTGCCTCACTAGATAGCTGAGGCTGGCCGCGAACCCGGATCCTCCAGTCTCAACCTCCCAAATGCTAGGATTACAAGTGTGTGCCACCACGCCTGGCTCACATGATGAACTTTCACAAACATATCAATCACTAAACTGAACTTGAGATGGAGGGAGGGGGAGGGAGGGGGCGGGAATTGGGGATGGGTTAAATGAGAAATGTGTGCATGTGTGCCTTTACCAGCTTCTGCCTAACAAAGATGTATGATTACAATGCACCAATTAAAAATAAATAAATAAAATAAATACAAAAGAAGAAGAAGAAGGAGGAGGAGGAGGAGGAGGAGGAGGAGGAGGAGGAGAAAACTTCTCTCTTGAGCAATCATGCAGAGCCCTACACGAGGCTTTCCCGGGTCACACCTGGGCCATGTAACCACACTCAGAATCAAGGGAGGTCAGTACCATCTTGACCATGTGGCCCCCCAACTGTATGCTAAGCAGGTTAAAAAAATGACTATGTTCTGAGAAGAAGGAATGTGACTTTCACACTCGGTTCGCCCAGGGGTTTTCAAGTCAAGATCTTTTTTGCTCTGTACTTTAAAATTTCTCACTCATGGCACTGCCAATTCCAAGGAGGATCAGATGTGTTCAAATGTATCCAATAGCATCCAGAGCTAGGAGGAGGGTGGGAGACAGACCTCCAAATTGTAAAGAATAGCCCAGCAAAAATATTCATAGAAACTCAAGTTCATGTTTCTCCCTGTCCCTCTGAATCCCCCAAGATGGCACAGCTATGGAAACAGCTGGCTGGGGAAGGGGATCATAATAAACAGATGGCATCATCACTAGTAGAAGCTCCTTAGGATGGCTCATATGAGAGTCTTTTTCTTTTTTTTTTTCCACTCTGTCAAGGGTACAGTGTGAAAAAGCAGTCACTAGCCAGGCACAGTGGTGCACAACTGTAATCGCAGTACTTGAGGCTGAGACAAGAGGATCATAGGTTTGAAGCCAGCCACAGCAGCATAGTGAGACTCTCAGCAACCTAGTGAGACCCTGTTTCAAAACAATAAATTGAGAGGGCTAGGGTATAGCTCAAAAGTAGAATTATCCAAGGAAAGAAAGAAGTAAGGGAGGAGAAAGAAGAGGGGAGGAGAGGAGAGAGGAAGAATTATCCAAGGAAGGAAAGAATGAAGGGAGGAGAAAGAAGAGGAGAGGGGA
>PVLC010007619.1:0-62459 GCA_004027655.1 Graphiurus murinus | reverse complement strand
AAAAAAAAAGGTACACAGGTGCCGGGTGTGGTGGTACACGCTTGTAATCTCAGCATTTGGGAGGCTGAGACCGGAGGATCCGGGTTCGCAGCCAGCCTCAGCTACCTAGTGAGGCACTCCGCAACTTAGTGAGACCCTGTTTCAAAATAAAGAATAAAAAATAGGGCTGGGGGTATAGCTCGGAGGTAGAATGCCCCTGAGTTCAATCCCCAGTACCGCAAAAAAAAAAAAAAAAAAAAAAAGGTACACAGATACTCATAGCTCTGTAGTTGCCTTTCACCTGTACCCAGCAAACCTGAACATTAGTTTTCATGGGGTACCTAAGTTTATGAGAAAGAAGACAAAGCCCAAGCCCAATTCACCATGAGGAGTCTATGTGGAACCTTCTTCCTAAGGCCTGGACCCCAAAGAGCTCTTGTGAGGATGAGTTAGAAATGAATCTTCCTCTCTCTTACCCATCCTCTTCCTCTCCAACCAGGGGACCACAAAGAAAGTTGCCTGTATCCAACCTTGGTGCTAAGTGGGAGTATGTGTGTATGGAGGGGGAATCTTCCCTGAGAATTCTTAATCTCAAGCAGAACTTCCTCTGGTTTTGCAGGCCAAATTCACACTATTTTTGTAGGCTGAAAAGCTTCAGACTGATCATTTTACATGAACACAGATGGGTAGTGGTTCCAAGTGATCAACAGAAGCTCCCTCTCCCTCTCCTCTGAGCTTTGAGATGGTCTTTCCAGACCCTTCCTAGAATTGTCACATATTCTGCCCCTATGTGTCCTATTCTTGTCTCTAAGAAAAGAACCTTTCTTTAATTGACTCCCAAAGATTCATCCCCACTTGGCCCTAAGCTACCCTGCACTGCTGTCCATATCTCCTAGAGATCCCCCTTTGGTTTGGTTCTCAGAAATGTCCCCAACTCTCCCCAGTTCTACCTACTGTTTGTGAAGTATATTCAGGAGCTATTGTTGGTGAAACTTGGCTTCTTTCTCTGTCAGGAAAACTCCTGGGGGTGAGGAGACGGAGCCCTGGATTGGAAGTAGGAAGAAATCTCGTATCAACCAAGTTGTAGTCTCTAGGCCGAGCCCTATTTCTTTCTCTTTCTCTCTCTCTCTTTCTTTCCCTCTCTCTCTCTCCCCTCTCTCTCTCTGTCTCTCTCTCTCTCTCTGTCTCTCTCTCTCTCTCTCTCCTTTCTCCTGCCTCTCTCTCTCTCCTCTCTCTCTCTCTCTGTCTCTCTCTCTCTCTCTGTCTCTCTCTCTGTCTCTGTCTCTCTCTCTGTCTCTCTGTCTCTCTGTCTCTCTCTCTCTCTCTCATTTCAAAAGAAGCCAAGGCCTCATGGCTACATAGAGACATAAACAGTTTTTGAACCCAAACCTAAGTCCAGAATTTGTTTTCTTTCCTCCTCCCCCTCCACTAGGCCAGCACCAGGTCCAGGGTATTTCACATCCTAGGCACCAGTCTGGAATCAGTTACTTTATTTTGGCTTCCTGTTTCCTCCTTCCAATATCATCTCCTGCCTCTACCCTTTCTTCCTTCAATATATCCTCCATACTACTACTACAGACAGCTTTTTTTTTTTTTTTTTTTTTTGCATTACAGGGGATTGAACCCAGGGTATTCTACCTCCGAGCTACACCTCCAGCCCTACTTTTTATTCTTTATTTTGAAACAGGGTCTCACTAAGTTGCAGAGAGCCTCACTAAGTAGCTGAGGCTAGTCTTGAACCTTCTGTCAGCCTTCCAAGTACTGGGATTACAAGTGTGCACCACCATGCCTGGCTCTTTTTTTTTTTTGTTTTTGAATCAAGGTCTCACTAGGTTATGAAGAGTCTCACTATGTTACTAAGGCTGCCCTTGAACCTGTAGGTTACTAAGGCTGTCCTTGAACTTGTGATCCTTGAACCTGTGTACTCAGCCTCCCAAATACTGGGATTACAGGCATACATCACAGTGCCCAGCTCAAACACTTTCTTCATACAGATTTGCTGAGTGACTATTGTCCCGCTGGACTTTGCTTACAAGCTAAGTGAGCCCCCCTCCTGCCCAGGCTCTTGCTATTCTTCAAGCTCAGATCAAGTTTCCCCTCCTCAGGAAAGCTTTCATCGACCTTCTTAGGCCTTAGCAGCTACTCCAAAGCTATCTTCCTTCACAAAAATACAACTATGGAGGCCTTTTGGTTTTAAATTATTATTTTTCTTCCCTGTTGGGATAGCTGGAAGAAACTAGTAAAGGAACTGGAGGAGTAAGAGGCAGAGACTGCTGGAGCCTGCAGCAGACCAGATCTATGGCTAGACTCTCACCCTAGCTGTGCAACCAGGGGGAAAGATAAGCTTAACTTTTCCCCAACCTTGGTTTCTTCATCTCATCTGAAAACACTTAAAATACCCATCTCTAAGCTGGTGAGAAAACTGAACCTAAGGTATGCAAAATACTGCCCTAGCACTCAAATGTGAGTTACTCTTATTCACGTTTTACATAAAGAAAACAATGAAATTTTTCTGAGCACTGTCCATGGTATGTGGTTTTCTGGTTGCTTATTGGATGGTCCTGAGAGCCACCCTCTTTTATTCCCGAGGCGCGCAAAGTTCCCTCTCTTCTCTTTGGGTGGTGCTGACAGCTTCTTCCCAAACAGCCCCTTCCCTGGACCCAAGAATGCGCCCGCAACACAGCGTCGAAGTGACCTGGCCTCATCCCCTCCTTTCTCCAGCCCCGGCTCCCGCCTCCACCCACAGGCCCCTAGAGTCACATCCTCCCAGGTGCTGCGCTACAGTGCTCCCCCACCCCCCCGCCCCCCGCAGGTATGACTGGGAGTGACTGTAAACCGCGGTAGGCCGGGGACTGGCCGGGCTCCGCGGGTCCCCAATCCACGTGCTCCCGCCCGCCACCCCGCCAAGCTCCGCCTTCCGGCTAGGCGCCCGCGGAATACATTTCCCAGGGTGCTCAGCAGCCGGGCCTTGGCTCGGCGGGGGCCTCGGGCGGCGCGCCGCTCGGTCGCCTGCTCGGTGGCGCGCGGGCTGGCGCGAGGACAGGGCCGAGGACCCGGAATGAGTTTCCGCGTAGTTCCGCTGGGCCGTGCCGGGCTGTGCCGGGCCGTGCCGGGCCAGGACAGGCGTGGGTGGGGGACTGACTTGGCGGTGCCGGGGACAGGCGCTCGGGACAGCCCGCGCCTTGATGAGGTCCTCGCCCTGTCCCGGCCGGGCCGGCTTATCTGTCAGTCACTGGGGTGGAGGCAGCGGCGGTAGCGGGGCCGGAGTCGTGCGGTGAGCAGAGAGCGGGCCAGGCCGAACGGAGGGGACTTGCCACAGCCCCTCAACTCCACGGACTCTTCGCCCCAGACTCGCGAAGCTGCACCCCCACGCTTCCCTGGAGCCTCCGTAACCCGCGAAGGGCTCTCCCCCGTGACCCCCCAGCCCTGTGACCTCCTCGTAGCACCCAGGCGCTCATCCAGACAAGGGTGTTGTCGGTACAGGCGGTCGACCCTGGGGCCCCTCACGGGCCAGGAGCTCGGTTTCCCTCGTAGGCCTCCCTCTCCTATGACTTCCTCCTCACAGATTCTAGGGGTAGATCTGTGACCTACGACTTGGGACCCGCGCCTGAGAGCTCCTCACTGACGCCTCCCTCTTGGGAGGCCCCCATAGTGGATCTCCTCCTGAGAGTATCCCTTTTGGTCTCTGGCAAGCCCCCTGCCCCCAAACGAGGTGGGGAGACCTCGGCAGCCATGCCCGCCCTGGGCACCCCCTTACCCCACCAGTCGCAGGGCACCCAAGCCGGGGTCTAGCAGGGGGCCAACAGCCAAGGGGCTGGGGTAGGAGACAGATCAGGAGGGTCCACCTCCCTGCCAGGGAGGGAGCAAAGATGGAGCGGAGGGAGGAGCAACCGGGGGCTGCAGGGGCTGGAGCAGCACCAGCCTTGGACTTCACTGTGGAGAACGTGGAGAAGGTATGAGGGCTCTGGGGTGGGCACTCTGGTGACAGAGCAAAAGTTCTGGGGACTGACACTAATGCCAGAGCTCAGGCCTGGGCTCGCTGCCTGCTGGGATGGTGCCCCCAGAGCACCTGGCATTTGCTGTCTCTCTGGGCAGGCAGGGCAGCAGTGTTGCAGTGTCTAATGGGCTATTTTTGGCTTTCCTCAGACACAGGTCCACTGTGGACAGATACTCTAGGGTCTCAGGCTGTTTCCTTCAGGGTGCTGATGGCTTAGACTTCCAGTCAGACTGGTTGTTGTCCAGCTCAGTGGGAAATGCATGAGCAGTGCAGTAGGAAACCAGCAGCCCAGGAGACCTGCAGCTCCACACTCTCCCCTTGGGACCCACACTGATGCCAAATCACCCAGGACCTGACTTTGTTTGGCCAAGGGCTCAGAAAATATCTGGAGCTAAAACAATCTGGGTTATGTTTTCATTCTTCTTTGGAGAGGGTCCTTCCTTTATTGGATGGAAGCCAAACCAGTCCTGGGCAGGCAGGAGTAGAGCTGGCTTTCATCATTTTGTGCTGGGTCCAAGGGCCCTAGCGCTGTTGGCCACCTTACAGAGCCCTTCCTTACTCACCTGCCCACATAGCTCCCTGACGTGACCATCTCAGGCTCACTCCCTACCCAGTGCATCTTTTCTGGACTGCTTTTCTGTGTTCTGCTCCCAGCAGCCTGGAATGCAGAAATGCATGCCCCCTGGGATGAATGGGAACATGGGGCTACTTTGCTGAAAAGCAGGGAATGATTGCATATGTTCACTTGTTATTCTTGAGCCCTATTTGCCATAACAAATGAGGGTGCATCCCTTCTGCTTCTGTTTTCTGCCTCCTTTGACATCCCTGAGGTGCTAAAGAATGAACAGTAGCCATAACTGCTTGTTAGGGGTACTCATAAGGTCAAGCCTATTGGATGAAACCTTTTGGGGGCCAGGGTCCTGGCCGTACACTACCCCCTTTTGGGGCTGGGCAGTGTTGGCATGGTGGTTCTCTGTTCCATGTGCTACCAAGGAGATAAGCCACTGTTTTCTTACTGCATGAAGTCCCATTGGAATTGGGGCCCCAGAGATTCTACTAGCTGACATCTCCAGGCTGGGCATTTGCCAGGGCTGCAGCTATGGCCAAAGCTTCTCTGGTTCAGCTCATTGAGCCCTCACATGTGCTCTCTGAGGAACATTCTCCCCCTCCCCTCTAGTATGTGTTTGCCCCAAGACTCCCTGGCATGAGTCTTAGTCCTGCTCAGATTTCACACTGACTTTGGTGCCAGCATCTGGAGTGACCTAGGGATGATCCTGGGGAGCTAATGGACTGTTGGAGTTGATGGGAACAGCTGTGCCTGGGAGGGTCAGGGCCCCTCAGGCTGTTCCATGCTCACCTGAGGCTTAGCTTCATCCCTGTATGGAGCTATTCCTATCACCTGGGTCTTGCTTTCTTTTTCTGCTTTCCTGTGGCCATTCCCTCTCTGAACCCTAACATTTTGCTATAAGAAAAGGGTATAGTGGGGCATGGGTGGCTCTCAATATTTTCTACAGGACCCCAGGCCCAGGAAACATTGCAGAGTCCTCAGCTCACCCTTTCTGCTCAGCCCCCCACCAGTCAGGGAGAGGGGGTAGTGTTGCAGGATCAAGTCACACCTTCAGTTCTGGGCTCTGGCAGGATCCAGAGTGGCCAGCATCTGCTCAGTCCTGTGCTATCCTATAGGCGCTGCACCAGCTCTACTACGACCCCAACATTGAGAACAAGAACCTGGCTCAGAAGTGGCTGATGCAGGCCCAGGTCTCCCCACAGGCCTGGCACTTCAGTTGGCAATTGTTGCAGCCTGACAAGGTGCCTGAGATCCAGTACTTTGGGGCCAGTGCCCTGCACATCAAGATCTCTCGATATTGGAGTGATATCCCCACTGACCAGTATGAAAGCCTAAAGGCACAGCTCTTCACCCAGATTACCCGCTTTGCCAGTGGCTCCAAGATTGTGCTGACTCGGCTCTGCGTGGCACTGGCCTCACTGGCTCTCAGCATGATGCCTGATGCTTGGCCTTGTGCTGTGGCAGATATGGTACGACTCTTCCAGGCTGAGGACTCACCAGTGGATGGCCAGGGTCGCTGCCTGGCCCTACTAGAGCTGCTGACAGTGCTGCCCGAGGAGTTCCAGACCAGCCGTCTGCCCCAGTACCGCAAAGGCCTGGTGCGGACCAGCCTGGCAGTGGAGTGTGGGGCTGTCTTCCCACTGCTGGAGCAGCTGCTACAGCAGCCCAGCTCACCCAGCTGTGTGCGTCAGAAGGTGCTCAAGTGCTTCTCCAGCTGGGTGCAGCTGGAGGTGCCACTGCAGGACTGTGAGGCGCTCATTCAGGCTGCCTTTGCTGCTCTGCAGGACTCAGAGCTCTTTGACAGCAGTGTGGAGGCTATCGTCAATGCCATCTCACAGCCCGATGCCCAAAGGTGAGCTGGTCCCCACCTGCCCAGAGGGGGACATCCTGCTTACCAGCCACACATCCATCCATCCATCTCTTCAGAAAACATTAATAGAGTACCTACCGCATGCTTGGTCCTATCCTGGAGATACAGCAGGGAACCAAACAAGACATGGTCCCTGTCCTCATGGTTCAGAGTAAGGCAGACATTAAACAACTAATCATCCATCAAATTATTCAATTAAAATATTTTACTATTTTCTTTCCTTTGACTAGTCACCAAGTCTTGGCTGTTTTGTTCCTGATCATATTGCAAATCTATTTTTTTTAATCTATTTTCAATTTCCACTGTTAGCACCGAGTCCAAGCTGTCATCATCCCTCTCCTCAGATTTCAGCAGAGCTTTCTCACTAGTCCCTGGTTTTTACTCTTGTGCTCTTCCTTGTCCCAGTAGCCAGAGTATGATCTTTTGAAAATGAGGGTCTAATCTTTTCTTTCTGATCAAAACCCTTCAATGGTTTATCTCTGCTTTTAGGAGAAAATTCAGAATTTTTAATGTGACTCATAAAGATGCTGTACAGTATGGCAATGGCAGCCTCTTCTCATGCCACTCTTCTTGCTTTTTATCCTCTTACATGGTCTTTTCAGTTCCTTGAATGTCTCATCCTTCTGTCCTTTGAACATGTATTTGATATATCAGCTCTGCCTCAATTTAAATTTCACTTCCATAGGAAGTCTTCAGTGATTTTTTAGGTCTAAGTTCTTTATTATTTCAGAACTCTTAGTATTTTTCCTTCTTAGTCCGTAATATGATTTCACCATAAATCAGTGTGTTTCTCCCCATTAGCCACTTGGCTCTATGATGACAGGAACTCTGTCATTTTACTTTGTCTCATTGTGCCTGGCACATGGTAGCATCCAGTATTTTTTGAATGGATGAAAAGGAGGAATTGCGTGATCTGATGAGGAGGAGTGTGGGTAAGCAGAAGGAATATTCCCAGCTTCAGAAACCACAGCAGATGCAAAGACCTGTAATGGGCAGCACCAGAGTGCATTCAAGAACCAGAAAGCAGGTGAATGTAGTGAAGGAGTTGGCAAATGTTTGTTGAGGACCCGTTGTGTTGGGCCCTGTGCTGAGCCCTGGGAGCACATAGATGAATACTTTAACTTCTGCATCTCAGAAGCTCACAGTCTGGTGGGCACATGGATGGGCAAATACTATCAATATGATGAAAACTCAGAGAAAGCAGGTTACTCTAGGAGCCCAGAGCCAGCGTTTAATGCAGTCTAAGGGTTATGTGACATCGGGCTCTGCTTGGACGGCTGTATAAGAGTTAGCCAGATGGAAGTGATGGCTATGGGTAGGACATTCTAGACAAATGAAGAGCCCAAGTATGGGAATGGTGTGAAAGAGTCCATTGACTAGTGATTTATAAATCATTAAGTATGATTAGACAACAAGGGGTTTTTGTTGTTGTTTTTGGCACTGGGGATTAAACCCAGGGGCATACACCCCCAGCCTGTTTTATTTTATTTTATTTTTTTAAATGGGGTCTCGCTAAATTGCTGAGGCTGGTCTTGAACCTGCGATCCTCGTGTCTCAGCCTCTCAAGTACTAGGGTTTAGGGTTACAGGCATGTCCCACCATATCTGACACAAATAGCAAGGTTTAAGGGCCATAGTTGTAGGAGATCTAGGTTTATATCATTCAAGACCTTATTAACCAAACTTGAGACTGTGATCTTCATTCTGAGGGTGATGTTAAGTTATTAAAGGATTTTAAAGCCGGGCTTGGTGGCACACACTTGTAATCTCAGTACTTGGAAGGCTGAGATAGAATGATTGCAGGTTTGAATCCAGCCTCAGCAACTTAGTGAGACTGTGTTTCCAATAAAAAAATAAAATAGGTCTGGGGGTGTAGCCTGAAGGTAGAAGACCTCTAGGTTTCATCCCCAGTGACTAACACACACACACACACACACACACACACACACACACACACATGATTTTAGATAGAGAAAATGGCCTGCTGAGAGTTTTGGTATAAGTTGGATTGGAAAGGACGAGACCTGACACATTTCAGAGGTAGGGTTTTGGGAATCCTTGACAGGATTGGAGGGGAAAACCACTGAAAGAGATTACATGGAGGAATGGCTAATGGCACAAGCCTTGGCTTAGTCATGTCTGAGTTTGAATCCAAGACGGTCCACTTAACTAAAGCTGAGACCTTGGGTAAGCCACTTCTAAGCCCCCAGTTTCCTCATTAGTAAAATGCAGGTGGTTGTATCAAACTCACGGAGTCGTTGTAAAGGTTTAAATCGGATAATGTACACAGGGCTGGTCCTGGGTTTTGGCAAAGAGTATCTTAACTCACTGAGTAATGGGAGTTCTTTTGTGGCTCTCTGGAGCTGGAGGAGTCAGCATTCCCTATTTGTACATGTAGGTCATTCATATGTCACATGTCTTAAATTGGGGACTGAGTATGTGATTGTGTATTCTTGTGTTCTATCCTTCTAGCGTATGTGATAGTTTGATGGTAACCATATTTTTTTAAAAAGAATGGAAACACACATGGTCATCAGGGTGTGTGTGTGCATGCACATGTGTGTTGCTTGGGATTCAACCCAGGGCCATTCTACCTCTGAGCTACGCCTCCAGAACTTTTTTAAAAATGTGTACTTTGAAACAGGGTCTAAGTAAATTATTGCATGTTGGCCTCAAACCTGTGATCCTCCTATCTCAGCCTCTCAAGTACTGGGATTACAGGTGTGCACCACTGTTCCCAAAATATAGTTACTGTTAAACTGAATTAGAGCTGTTTACTTTTAGAATTGATCACAAAAAGTAGAAACTGAATCATACAATAGACAATGGGCCTGATTGATCAGTGACTAAAGTAAACATGTCCACATAACGTGCTTAACCACTGACCTAAAACTTTAAACAAAACATCGGGG
Organism: Graphiurus murinus; assembly: GCA_004027655.1. Lineage (NCBI taxonomy): Eukaryota > Metazoa > Chordata > Mammalia > Rodentia > Gliridae > Graphiurus > Graphiurus murinus. The sequence goes on along the minus strand of PVLC010007619.1, from coordinate 53,134 downwards.
TTGATTTTTTTTTTTTTTTTTTTTTTTTTTTTGCGGTACTGGGGATGGAACCCAAGGACATTCTCCCTCCAAGCTATACCCCTAGTCCTCTTTTTTATTCTTTATTTTTGAAACCGGGTCTCACTAAGTTGCGAAGAGCCTCACTAAGTAGCTGAGGCTGACCGTGAACCCGGATCCTCCGGTCTCAGCCTCCCAAATACTGGGATTACAAGCGTGAGCCATCACACTCGGCTTTTGATTTTTTTTTTTTTTTTAAGACTATTTTGGGCTGGGTGTGATGGTGTACATTTGTAATCCCCACTAATTGGAAGACTGAGGCAGGAGGATCACAAGTTTGAGGCCAGCCTGGGCGACTTAGCAAGATCCTGTCTCAGAATAAAATAAAAAGGGTTGGAGAGGTAGTCCGTGATAGAACACCCTTAGGTTCAATCCCCAGTATCATACATACAAAAAAAAGACTATTTTGGTATGATAATGAAGTAAGAGCATGTCCGTATTTAATGTGATTCCTGTGTACTCCATAAACAACAGTCACTAGCATTTGTTATTATTATTGCATTGGCAGTTACTATTAGACCTGTCCCCTGGCTTCCCAGGTTTACCAACATAATCTCCCAGGTCAAGGCCTCTCTTGGCATCCTGAAGCTCAAGTGCTGGTTGGGCTCAGACAATGTGTGGCTAAGAGGAATTGACGAGGGCAAGAACTTGGATGTTGCAGGGTATCCTTGGATATACCCAAGTTTATCCACCTAGCCTGTCTCAAGGGTTTTGACAGGTAATTGATGCCCCTTCTCTTCTCAACGAATGAACAAGCAAGGAGTCAGTGAGGGAACCCACAGCCTCCTCTGCGCCCATTGGCTGCAGCCCCTTGGTTGCTTAGCAACTCTTCTCATTTTCTCAGCTCTTCTCCCAGAGCTCTAATTGCAGGTCTGGGCTGAGCTCAGTGTGAGAGGCAGCCAAGGAGTCCCCAGTAGCTCTACCCCAGCTGCTTGAGCTGACCAATTGCAGCCAGGTCTTTTTGAACCCAGTCTTAGCCATGGTCCTAAAGACATCCTCCTAGTCTTCCTCCACCAAACATAGAAACTACTGAGACCTCAGGCTTATTCTCCTGTCCACACACAGGTCTCAGGCATTTGTGCACAAGTGCAAGGAAATCTATGCAGGAGTTTCCCCTATGGGTGGGCTACACCCACCCCAGAGTCAGGGTTTGGGCCTTGCTCTGTCCAATCTAGTTTCCTATATTTGGCTTAAAAAGCTACCTTTCAGTGGCTTTGATTCCTGGGTCATCCAGGCACTGCCTTCCCCAGGTATTCTGACTCAGCCTTCCCCCTGGCTGAGCTTGCACTCAGGCTATCCTTTTTCTGCTCCCCCACAGCTGCTGCTGTTTCCTGACTTTCCTTTGAGATTTTTTTTTTTCCTTGAAATTTGTTTTTAATTCTGAAACAGCTTTTCTTTGGGGGTGGGGGAAAGAGAAAAGGTGAATTAGACAAGCTGTTTGGGGACTCTGATCAGTCAGAACTAGAGATATTATAGACTGAGATCTGCATGGATCCTTTGGAAAAAATTCTACTTTGGGCCCTTAAAGGAAAACAGACTTAAAGCAGTTTCGGGGGCTGTCTCAACCTTAGAATCTGCCTTTAAGTTGTTGTTTGACCTTGAGTAGTACTCTGAGCCCTTCTGGGCTATATTGTCCTTGATTTATTCTATTATGAGGTTCAGATGAGACAAAGGATTTTCACTGAGTATAAACTTTGGCAGGTGGAGGAAGGCTTGGAATACAGTGGGGATGCCGTGGTAGGCACTACCTTCTGATTCCATCTCAGCTGCTGGGGAGCTTGTGGGCCATGGCCTTGGCCCTGCCCCTGTTCTTTGTGCCAGTCTGGCCTGAAGGTGCTCATTGTCTGGTGGCGCAGCCTGTGTCAGGATCATGAGACTGAAGCTCTCCCAGCCATCTCCAGGCGGCACCCTCTGGAGCTGTCTCTGAACCGGGGATATCCTGGTATGGATGGCCTTTCCTACCAGAATGGGGATGTAGAGAAGAAAGCCAATATCCCTGGGCTGATGGCCTCTTTTTGTTCTTTTCATTTTCTAATAAGGTTATAAGACTACTGCCTAGCAACCTGCTTGGGGCAAGTTCGGGTAGAAATTCTTCTGGATCTTCAGTCCCTCTTCCTTCCATAGATTGTTTTGGTGACACTGTGATTGCAACACAGGGGTCCCAAGCATCTAATCCCCCCTGAGAGTATGACATCCTCTGCTTAGTCTGGTCCCTATAGAATAGGATAGAACTAGCCCTCTTAGTCTCCTTTGTATTTGGGTTCCTCTGCTCCTCCTTTAGGGATCACTGTATTTCAGATCTCTGACCTGAACCCTCTATTTTTCTCTTATTCAACACTTTCTCCTTGTACAATTCTTATTTACTCTCATAGCTTCAGTTACCAGCTGTTAGCCAATGACTGAAGATATGTCTCTTGATCTAGCCTCCCTGCTGGGGTTTTACATCATATTCTTTCTAAATAATTCTTCTTGCATATCATGAACTTAACACTTTTCTACCTCCCATTAAAGGTGTTACCATTCCCCTCTACCCTCTCCTCCAGGTCTCAGTAAGTATCTCCACCCTCTACTTATTTGCAGAGTTGCCCTTGATTCTTCCCTGTCTTTATACCCAGTCCCTCATCAAGTCCTGTCTATTTTTCCTCTTAGCTCTCTCTGAGTACATCATCTATTTCTTTCCCTTCCTACTGCCACCAGACTATGCAGGAGTTGGTATTTGATGGTAGAGAATGGGGATTGATGTTCTCATCAGTTGCTACTGCCTTCTAAGGTCTCCTCCTCCTTCATCCTCCTCCTCCTCCTTGTACTGAGGATTGAACCCAGGGAAATTCTACCTCTGAGCTAGACCTTCAGCCATTTTTATTTTTTATTTTAAAACAGGGTCTCACTAAGTTGCTCAGGCTAACTTGAAACCTATCTCAGCCTCCCAAGTACTGGGAATACAGGCGTGTGCCACCATGCCCTGCTTAAGGTCTTCTTTAATGGGGCTCTTGACACTCTCGCCTTGTTCCATCTACTCTAACACTGACTGTATTAGTTCCTAGGGCTGCTATAATAAAGTGCCACAAACTAGGTGGTGCTTTTTTTTGGGGGGGGGGGTAACTGGGGATTGAACTCAGGGGCATTCTACCTCCGAGCTATACCCCAGCCCTATTTTTATTCTTTTTTTTTTTTTTTTTTCGGTCCTGGGGATTGAACTCAGGGGCATTCTACCTCCGAGCTATACCCCTAGCCCTATTTTTATTCTTTTTTTTTTTTTTTTTTTTTTCGGTCCTGGGGATTGAACTCAGGGGCATTCTACCTCCGAGCTATACCCCCAGCCCTATTTTTTATTCTTTATTTTGAAACCGGGTCTCACTAAGTTGTGGAGTGCCTCACTAGGTAGCTGAGGCTGGCCGCGAACCCGAATCCTCTGGTCTCAGCCTCCCAAATGCTGAGATTACAAGCGTGCGCCACCATGCCCGGCTCAAACTAGGTGGCTTTAAATAATAGAAATTGTTTCACAATTGTGAAGGCTAGAAGTCTGCAATCAAGGTGTTGGCAGGGCTGTGCTTCCTCTAAAAGCTATACGAAGCTCCTTCCTTGCCTCTCCCTGGCTTCTGGTAGTTTGCTGGCAATCTTTAGCATTCCTTGCAGCTGCATAACTTCAGTTCTTACCTTTGTCCTCACTTGGCATTCTCCTTGCATGTCACTGTCTTCACGTGGCTGTCTTCTTATAAGGACACCAGCCATATTGAATTGGATTCACAGTCTACCCTGCTATAGTATGACCTCATCTGCAATGACCCTTTTTCTAAATAAGGTCATGTTTTGAGGTACTTATAGTTAGGACTTCATATATTTTTGGGGGGTCACATGCTTCAACTTATAACAGTTTTCCCTCTGGTCCCCCAAAATTCATGTCATTCCCATGTACAAAATACATTCATCTCATCCTAACCTCTTCAAAAGTCTTAACCCATCCAGTGTCAACTCTCAGTCCAACAGGAGGACACAACTCAACCCATAACACTGACTGAATTTCCCATTCTTTCTTCTCCAGAGTTTTCCTGGTAGTTAATATTTGTCCCAATATGAGCAGCATCAAAGCTACCATATAGTCTGACCTCTTTTTGCTTAGGACTTGATACAAGGGAGCTTTGATGGAAGGCAGGGAGATTGTGCCTTTTTCTCAAAGCTTGGTACAGGGTGGCCAACAGCTCTGATGGGCCTCACCTCCTGCTTCTAGGTACGTGAACACACTCCTGAAACTCATCCCGTTGGTGCTGGGACTGCAGGAACAGCTGCGACAAGCAGTGCAGAATGGGGACATGGAGACCTCCCATGGCATCTGTCGCATTGCTGTGGCTCTAGGCGAGAACCATTCTCGGTAGGGAGTGGGGCAGCTGGTGGTGGGATAGCAGGGCCCTTTAAGAGGTGGGATTATGGAACCTCCTTGGGAAGGTGAAATGATGTTACTCTATCACCTCCTTTCCAGGGCCTTGCTGGATCAAGTAGAGCACTGGCAGAGCTTCCTGGCACTTGTCAACATGATCATGTTCTGCACGGGCATCCCTGGCCACTATCCTGTCAACGAGACTACCAGCTCCCTAACTCTCACTTTCTGGTACACGCTGCAGGTGTGTCTATGTGACTGCCAGTAGAACTGGGCCATCATGGAAGAAGGTGGATCAAGGGCTTTGATGGCTTCTGGTGAGGTGGCTAACTCTCTTCCCTGGCTCCCTCAGGATGACATTCTGTCCTTTGAGGCAGAGAAGCAGGCTGTGTACCAGCAGGTGTACCGGCCAGTCTACTTCCAGCTGGTGGATGTGCTTCTGCACAAGGCCCAGTTCCCTTCTGATGAGGAATATGGATTCTGGTCCTCAGATGAGAAGGAGCAGTTCCGAATTTACAGGTGATAGTAGCAGGCCGAACCTCTCTCTAAATGGAATAATGAAATAATGAAAGCAGTAAGGGAAGGGGCCCAGGGCCAAGCTTCCTGACTTCTGGGGTTCCTTTCTCTATTCTTAAGGCATTTGTGCAGGGCTGTGAGGGTCCTGGGGTAGGCTCCTGGGCTTGGGGTCAGGATCCAGGCAGTATAAAAGGCCTTCATCTGCTTCTCAGGGTGGACATCTCAGACACGCTCATGTATGTCTATGAGATGCTAGGGGCCGAGCTGCTCAGCAACCTCTATGACAAGCTAGGCCGTTTGCTCACCAGCTCAGAGGAGCCTTACTCCTGGCAGGTACCTCCCAAGCCTGATCCCCTCAGCCCTCCCTGACCTGTCACACCCTCCTCCTCAGCCAAGCCAGTGGCACCCTCTTTCCCCAGCACACAGAGGCCCTGCTCTATGGCTTCCAATCCATCGCGGAGACCATCGACGTCAACTATTCTGATGTGGTGCCTGGGCTCATTGGCCTCATCCCACGGATCAGCATCAGCAATGTGCAGCTGGCAGACACTGTTATGTTCACCATTGGTGAGACCTGGCATACAGCCATGACCATATTCCTAGAGCAATAGCAGCCATCCCTAGCCATGGCCAGACTGCTCTGTCCTGTCCAAAATGCGAGAGACACATGGCTCCACACACAATCAGTGTTGCAGCCAGCTGACTGTCTTGGCATGTCTTGGGGTCCTGCCTACAGTGTACTGAGCTGCGTTTCAGTGAGGCTGTTCACTGTCACTGGAACAGCAGTATTGGACTCTGCTGAATAACCCCTTCCTGCTCCTCAGCTGTGAGGCTCATGTTTAAGCATGCACATACATATTTGTCCATTCTGTCCTCTGAATGAGTATGCCTCTCTGTTGGAGCTGTAACTTGACTCTGCAGGAGCTCTGCCTGCCTCAGAGATATGGTACAGAGCCAACCTGGCCTGCCTTAGAGATTCTTCCCTTTGCCTTTTTTCTCCAGGAGCTCTGTCTGAATGGCTAGCCGACCACCCCGTCATGATCAACAGCGTTCTGCCCCTTGTACTGCATGCCCTAGGCAATCCTGAGCTGTCTGTCTCTTCTGTGTCTACCCTCAAGAAGATCTGCCGAGAGTGCAAATATGACCTGCCACCTTATGCTGCCAACATCGTAGCTGTTTCCCAGGTATGGGGGAGCTCAGGGTGGTGCTGGGCCTCAGCACGTTGCACTGTGCTGATACCATGTTCCCATTTTTTACCCTCAGGATGTGTTGATGAAACAGATCCATAAGGTATGGCTCAAAAGTTTGTAGGGGTCTTGTAGGAATCCCTTATCCCTCATATCCTGTATTCTACCTATCCTACTCCTTATCCCTGTTCTTGGAAATTTCCCCAAGGGGCTCATTCTCCTTCTCACCCACAACCAGATGTGGTCAGGATGGACCATCTGTGTTTTCTGCCCTATAGACAAGCCAGTGCATGTGGCTGATGCAGGCGCTGGGCTTCCTGCTGTCAGCCCTGCAGGTGGAGGAAATCCTTAAGAACCTGCATTCGCTCATCTCGCCCTATATCCAGCAGCTGGAGAAGCTGGCAGAGGAGACAGTGAGTGAGCTCTGGGGGCCAGGGACAGGGCTGGGACTCAGGCTTCCCTGTGTATGAGCTGTGACTGCTAAGGGCGGTTGGAATTGACACTCGGGCCAGGGCTGAGTGATCTGGGGACCAAGCTGGGGCTGGGAGATCTGGAGCTTGATTCACTTCTCCTCATAGCCCAATCCCTCCAACAAGCTGGCCATTGTCCACATCTTGGGGCTTCTCTCCAACCTCTTCACCACGCTGGACGTCAGTCATCACGAGGATGATCACGAAGGCTCTGAGCTCCGGAAGCTGCCAGTGCCACAGGGACCCAACCCAGTGGGTGACATTGTCTTTACCACCAGCCCCCTCTCCCATGGGAATGTCATTGTCACTTTCCAACTCTGTGGGTAATGTCATTGCTTCCCCAACCCCATGGGGGTGATATATTTAGTCCTCTCGCTCTGTGAATGACCCTATCATTGTCCCCCACTCTGTAGCCATGTCACTGTCATCTTCAGCCCTGTAGATGATGTTTCCATTGTCCCTAGCCCCAATGGGGTGATGTCTTTGGGGTTCGTTTGCCCCCCGAGGGGCCCTTCAACCCTCAAGAGCTGTTCTAATGGGCCCTGGTTTAATCCCCAACTCTGTGGGGCATCCACTGTCTCCTGCAGGCGCTGAGGATGCTTACATGCTGCACAAGTAATAATTCTGCCTTTGAGTTGCTCTCAGCTTAGAGGAAGTACATATAAACAAATTACTGCCAAGCAGTGAGATAAGTACTGTGATAAGCCTGGGTACAGGAGGCTGGGATGACCCCTTACAAGCCTCAGCTTCCCACTCAGAACCACAAACACGAATATCTGGCTTGCTCATAGGATTATTATGGAGTGAGAGTAGTTTGCATACTGTAAAGTTCTGTAAAAATATGAGGGACTGCTAGCCGGGTGTGGTGGTACACACCTGTAATCTCAGTATTGGGAGGCTGAGACAGGAGGATCACAGGTTCAAGACCCTCCTCAGCAACTTAGCAAGACCCTGTATAAAAGTAAAAAATACAAAGGGCTAGGGATGAGCTTGGAGGTTCAATTCTTAGCACCCTCACGTGTGTGTGTGTGTGTGTGTGTGTGTGTGTGTGTGTGTGTGTGTAAAGACGGCTTGGGTCATTGTTCCTAGAACCCCTCCTGGGGTTTCTTCTGGCGAAAAGGAAGTCATGGGTATTCTGACCCTCCATTCAATCCCCAACTCCAAACCAAGCCTGGGCCCTTGATGTCCACAGAGCCCCTTCTTCGGGGGCAGTCATCATCCTGCCTTCCATCACCTCACAGGGCCTCATTCCGCTCTCTGCTTCTCCATATGCTGCCTACGTCTGTGCATCCCTTGGGGCTCCCTACCCCATACCTGGTTTTATTCAGCAGTGTGGGTAAGGAGCAGTTTTTTTTAAAGTTTGCAAAGTTGTCATAAGCTTACGAAGCACTCATGATGTCCTTATATTACTGTGTGTGTGTGTGTGTGTGTGTGTGTGTGTTGTGCTGGGGATTGAACCCAGGAGTATTCTACCTCCAACCTACATCCCCAGCCCTATTTTATTTTTATTTATTTATTTATTTATTTATTTATTTATTTATTTATTTATTTGCTGTACTGGGGATTGAACTCAGGGGCATTCTACCTCCGAGCTACTCCCCCAGCCCTATTTTTTATTCTTTATTTTGAAACCGAGTCTCACCAAGTTACGGAGTGCCTCACTAGGTAGCTGAGGCTGGCCGCGAACCCGGATCCTCCGGTCTCAGCCTCCCGAATGCTGGGATTACAAGCGTGCGCCACCACGCCCGGCTTATTTATTTTACTTTTGTGTGTGTGTGTGTTACTGGGGATTGAACCCAGGGGTATTCTACCTCTGAGCTACACCCCTAGCCCTATTTTATTTTTTATTTTGAAACAGGGTCTCACTAAGTTGCAGAGGGCCTCACTGTGTCACTGAGGCTGGCCACAAACCTGCAAGCCTCCTGTCTCAGCCTCCCAAGTACTGGGATTGCAAGCATGCGCCACCACACCAGAACTATTTTTTACTTTGAAACAGGATCTCATTAAGTTGATGAGGGCCTTGCTGAGTTGCTGAGGCTGGCCTTGATCCTGCGATCCTCCTGTCTCGGCCTCCCAAGTACAGAATTACAGATGTGCATCACCACACCCAGCTCCTGCATTACAATTTGAGACTTCCTCTGAGATAACTCCTAGAATTTCAGGATATTCTCTTTCATTCCTGCCAAAGGGTTCAGCAAACCTTCCCCTAGGGGTCCCATGCCCTGAGTCTTCAATGTTTAGTCAGGGTTAATGGTTTGAATTCCTCATCTACTGCTGACTGCCAGATCCTCCTCAGGTGGGCAGCATTGACCGCAGAGTATCTCACTTCTCCCTGTGTCTTCAGGTGGTGGTGGTGCTGCAGCAGGTCTTCCAGCTTATCCAGAAGGTGCTGAGCAAGTGGTTGAATGATGCCCAGGTGGTGGAGGTGAGCCCTGGCCCTCCCTCTGTGCCGTGGTGGAGCAGGAGTGACATGTTGCTGCCCCACTTCAGCTTCTCATGATCTGAAGGAAATAAGGGAGGGAAATCTTATCCCACAGACACGAGGAATCTTTTGGGAAGGTAGTTAGGACTCCCCAGTCTCACTAGAAGTACTCGATGAAAGGACTATATTAGGGCTGAGTGACAGGCATCTGTTGTAGCATCAGAGACCTGCCTTTGGTCCCTTTTAAATTCAGGTTTTTGTTGATGCTGCTCCCTGAAAGGAAGCGGTAGAGAGACATAAGTAGCAAGAGTTAAGTGACAAAGTTATACTCTGTGCCCCTGTGTGGAGGGCTCTTTTGTCCCCTGCCTTTCAGGGTGAGGGTCTGATGGATTACCTTCCTTGATTTGAATGCCTTGGCCAGGCTGCTAGGTAAGGGCCCTTTCTTAGGCCCCCTCTGTGTAGAGTTTCAGTTCTGTTCCAGCCACTTGTGACCTGCTGACCAGAGCCCCTTTGTTTTCTTTCCAAGGCGGTGTGCGCTATCTTTGAGAAGTCTGTTAAGACGCTGCTGGATGACTTTGCCCCCATGGTGCCACAGCTGTGTGAGATGCTTGGTCGGATGTACAGCACCATCCCCCAGGCCTCTGCTCTTGACCTCACTCGACAGGTGGGCCTTCTGGTTTGGGCAGCCAGTGTTCTAGATGTCATCCTAGCCAGAAATCTGACCCTGGGTGGGGGTGGGTCAGATGGCTGCCGTGGCTGGGGTCCCCACCTCTGTTTCAAGGATGTTGACCTGACCTGGTGTGGTGGGCCTCAGCTGACCAGCATTCTCTTTGTTTTAGCTGGTCCACATCTTTGCTCATGAGCCTGCCCACTTTCCCCCAATTGAGGCCCTCTTCCTGCTCGTCACCTCCGTCACACTCACTCTCTTCCAGCAAGGTAGGTCCGACCAGGGTCTCTGCTGCTCTCGCCACTGCCACTGCCTCCGCTTCCCCACCTGGGGAGCCACAGCTGCCCACTGTGTTCTACTCTGTTCCCTGAATTGCACATGGGACTTGGGAAATTTATGGGATGAAGCACAGCACAATTGTCACCTTACAAATAGTTGATACTTTAGGTTGAAGTGGATAAGAGGGTGAATGATGTCTTCTACTGGTCTGCGGGGTGCAGGGCCAGCCTGGGTATGGGGGAAGGTGGGGTGAGGCTCTGAGGGACTTGGGGCTCTAGGCTGGCTCCTTTCCTTTGGGGTATAATAAGAAATGGGAAGCACATGGGCTTTGAAGTCAGGTAGACCTAGATTCTAAGCTCATCACCACCAACTAGTTGTGTGTCCTTGGGCAAGTCACTTACTTTTGCTGAACCTCATTTCCATACCTGTGAAATGAAGATATCACATACTTGACAAATTATTAACAAGCATTCAAGTTGCTCCCTTTGAACTCCTGTCTTGAGGTTTTTGCACATGAAGTATTCAGGGTACTGGTTCCTTTCCCTGCATCAAAGTTGAGTCCTTTCAGCTGGGCGTGGTGGCTCATGCTTGTAATCTCAGTACTTGAGAGGCTGAGACAGGAGGATTGCAGGTTTTGAGGATAGCCTCACCAAGTAGTGAGACTCTCATCAACCTGTTTCAAAGTAAAAATAAAAAATAGGGCTGAGGGTGTAGCTCAGAGGTAGAATGCCCCTGGGTTCCATCCCCAGTACACCCACACACACACACACACATATACAGACACACACACACAGAGTTGAGTCCTTTCTAGGTCCAAAGCCAAGTTACCTTTGGTGGTGGTCCCAGCCCCTACTCTCTGTGGCCCTCTGAGAGAGATAGGAGCTTGCCTGCAGCCTTCGCTTGCTAACCTGGGAAAGAAGTGGCCCTGCTCCACCAGCTCTGTGAGTCTTGCCTGGGTTTGTAGTCCCAGGTTTGAGGCCCACCAGGGGTCTCAGCTGGGGCCCAGAGTGCTCTCCATTCATATCCTCAGTGTTTGGTCCATGGTCCTGGCCTCTTTTTCTGTGAGCCAATGGGGTGGGTCCAAACGGCAGAAACCCGAGCCAGAAGCCCAGTGCCGTCATCCTCCACTCCACCTCTCTGGGACAAGTCCTGATGGTCCTAGCTCTGTTAATCTCTCAGTGTGGCCACTGCTCCCCACCCTCTGCCTCAGGTGGGGTCTTACCTGAATTAACGTCTACAGCCTTTTATCTTGACATCTGCCCTTCTCTCCAATCCATTCTGCATTTGCAGTTTGTAATGTTCTTTATGAAACATAAAGCATTTTTTCTCCCTGGCTTAAAACCGTCTCCTTGCTGCCCATTTCCCTCAAATCATTGTCCCATTCCCACCCATATGACAAAGCTCTGGTGTACCTCTAATGTCCTCTCCTGACAATGTCCTCATGAGTCCAGCATTCCAGCCACACTGACTCCTTACTATGTCCTGTTTGATCCCTGTCCCTTACTTCTCTGATTGGAATGCCCTGTGCCCTTTACTGGGTGAACTCTCACTCCTTCATGTCTTAGGAGGAAGATCATCAGTCCTCAGGAAAGTGCCTATAAGGCAGAAACAGCATCATGTACACACCGCTGATACAACACTGACCACACGTAGCAATCAGCCTTCATGTCTGTCTCTGAGACTGCGCCCCTCAAGGGCAGGTTTGAGCCTCTTCTCTCTGCATCCCCAGTGGCCTCATCCTGGACATGCAGCAGGCCTCAGATAGTATTAAATAAAGGAGAGTGAAGGCTCCCTGCCTTTGGAATCTTCCTGGCTGTCTGGCCCACCTTCAGCAGGGAGGCTGCTGAGCATCGAACCTGCCGTTGTACAGTGGCAGTCAAGCACTAGACACATTGGACCTTACTTTGGAGGACTTGAGTAACTCAGGGTTCAGAGAGGAGAGGGACAGGCTTTATTCCTGGCTCTGAGTAGCTTGGAGCAGGAAGCAGGAAGAGATTATCACTGTTACAAATGGGGAAACCAAGCGTTTGTGGCTTGCGCAAGATCACACAGCTACTTGTTGGTGTCTCAGGCAGATGTTTTTGCACCGCATCCTCCTGAGAGTGGAGAGGCCCAGGCAGGTGCATGCCTTGCTCTTGCCACAGGGATGATCAGAACTCGAGGCAGAGGTGTCCAACATCATATTTGTTGGGGTCTTTGGTTGTCTTGCTGGGCAGGATGGCCCCCATACCTGTTATGTCATCCCAGTCCTAGGCTTCCTTGGGGTCTGCCTTACCCTGGACCATGGGGTGACACATTGACTGGTTTCCCTCTCTCTTAGCATGTCCAGATGGTGGGAGCTGGTCCTCAGCCCTGAGCTTAGCTCTCTGCTGTGTCTGTGTCCATATAGGGGCACTTTGCCAGGGTGGGGATCTTGTTTTGGGCCACATGATGCCATGTACTCCCCTAAGCCCTGCCAGTGACTTGCTCAGCCAGCCCCACAGCACACAGGGAATCCTCTGGTTTAAGCAGACCAAATAGAATCCTTCCTTCTTTGGCCAGACCAAGAACCCTATGGCCATGGAAGTGAGGCTGACCTGCTACCAGCCCTGCTCTCGTCTTCCATGACTGTGCTGGGAAGTACAGGCCAAGAAGCAGCGCAGGGCTACCCCAGCCTGTCAGAGGCCACAGTAAGAGTGTAGGGGCTGTGTCGTCAGCCACATGGAGTATAGAATCACTCAAGCACCGAGGGATAACTGGAGGGATTGGCCTGAGAAGGAGTGGGGTGTAGGAGGAAGGCCCTTGAAGGGAGCTGGGGCAGGCCCGTCCTTCACTTTACCGTCTCTTTCTGTTGGGCTTCTCCCAGTTCATGGTTTTTGTATGTTTTGTTTCTTTATCTTGCTTCCTGCTGCTCATGTGCCCCCACGCTGTCTCCCTGCAGGCTCTCAGTCCCACATAACTATATGAGGTTGAGTTGCTGTTTGTATAATTTTTTCTTAAGTTCCATCTTTATTATATTTTAGGGCCCAGGGATCATCCTGATATTGTTGATTCATTTATGCAACTCCTGGCACAGGTGTGTTTTAGTTTTATTCATTCACGTTCTGTTCTCTCTCTTTCTCTTTCTCTTATGTTGATATTCAATTTAAGCCTATTTTTAGCTTTCTGTTGACAAATTTTTTTTTTCCGTTCAGTTGAATAGAGTTTCTTCATCTGTTTCCGTGGAAGTTGACAACCTAACATCCTCCTTTAGTGCCCCTTTGCCTCAACTAGCTCAGTCTCCTACAAAGACAGGGAGAGGCTGATCCCGAAGGGAGGGAACTGGGCTGGCCTGGAGGGAGTGGGGGAAGGGAGGGATGGTGACTCTGCCCAGCAGTTCCTGTGTGGCTGGCTTACCCAGGACGTTCAGGGGTAGGGCTGGAGTTGAAGGGCCTGGGCTTCATTGTCCCGTGCTCCTGCCGGGAACTTCCTGCCTCAGTGCTCCCAGCCTGCTCCTGAGAAGTGGGCTGGGAGCAGCTCCAAAAGGAGGGGCTGAAGGTGAATATACACGGTGGAGCCCAGGGTCCAGCTGGTGGGAGGTTGCACTGCTGCCGGGCGGTGGGGTGGCAGGTTCCACTGTGAGACCGTGTTAGGATGCGTTTGTGTCCAGTATGTGTTTAAGTGTGCTGCACCTTATGCTGGATGTTTTGAGTTTGGTTTGGGAAGAGAACAGAAATCACCTGCTGTAAGTAGTATGTGTATTGTGTTGGGCATTGAGGTATAAATGTGAAACTGAAGTCCGGTTATGTGCATTGATGCATGTGGTACGTTGGTGTGTGGTGTTTGTCGGTGTGTTCGGCACTGATGGATGTTAAATGTGGTTGTGTTGAAGGGATGTGCGTGTTGGGCTGTGGGCATGTGTTTTTAATAAAGGGAGTGTTGTGTTGGTATGTCTAGCAAGTGGGGCTTGGTAGAGGTATATGTTAGGCTGTGAGAGTGTAGTTATTATGGTGAGAGATTCTCTGTTACGGGGTTCCTATGGGTGGGGGTGTCCTGTGAGTTGGGGCAAATGGAGGGTGTGTCTCTCCTTAATTATTCCACAGATATTTATTGAGTGTGTAACATGTTTGGTACTCTGCTGGGTGTTGAGGAGATGATGGTGAGCAAATGCAGGCATGGGTTTTGCTCTCCTAGAACTTACAGTCTAGTTGGGTGTGGGTGGGAGGAGTGAGGCTGGAGAGTGTTCTGAGCCTGGATGGAGGTGTGTGGGTATCTACAAGGGGCTACCTTTAGCGGGGAGGGTGATTTTTGGTGTGTTGGGGGTTACTGGGGATTGAATCCAGGGGCATTCTACCTCTGAGCTATACTCCCAGCCCTATTTTGTTTTTCATTTTGAAAAGGTCTCACTAGGTTAATGAGAGTCTCACTACTTGCTGAGGCTGTCCTTGAACCTGTGATCCTCCTGTCTCAGCCTACCAAGTACTGGGATTACAGGTGTGCACCGCCATGCCCGGCTTGGGGGGGGGTGGCGTTTGAATGGGTATCTGTGGGTGTGTTGGGAGAGGGTACATGTGTTGGAGGACTGAGGGGTAGGCTGAGAGTGTGGCTGTTGTGGATGGTTTGGGCTGTGGGGGGTGTTTGGGTGTATGTAGAGAGGGTGTGTTGCAGTTGTGGGAGTGAGTGAATGTATGGGGTATGACAGAGGTGTGTAAGTAGGTCCTTTCAAGTAAGGGTGCATGTGGGGGTATTTACATAAGTAAACATGGGAGATAGAGGGTATGTGAAGGGTGGAGGGTAGGGTCTATATGGTGTGCACTGGGGGCATTGCTGGGAAACAGCAGAGGACTGCTGGAACTGTGCTGAGTGTCTCCTGTGACCTGAGGATATACCAGTCATGACCTGGTACCAATTGGGGCAGACCATCCGCCCCCTTCTGTCCATTGCTCCCCCAATGGCCACTGGATCCTAGGGTGGGAATGGCTGAGAAGGCCCTGGATGCAGGCTATCCTGGGTGAAAGATGGGGCTGGGGATCCTACCCTACTTTTCCTCTTCTTAAGCTGGAGCCAGAAGGTGCTGAGGAATGCAGGCGAGACATGGGAGGGGGGCTTTTGGGCTGGGGTGCCATGTCCAGCTCTTGTCCCTTCTTCCTGCTGCCCTGTTCACAAACCCAGCATGTCTCCACTTCCTCTGTGAAGCAAGGCAAAGTGACTGCTGACTACCTGGAGCCTGCAGCAGGGCTGACCCTGATGGAAGGGAGAGGGGAAAGTGTTTGTTAAGGGAGTAACTTGGTGCCCACGTTTTCTGCATTATGATCCCTGCCCCACCCTCTCTCACGTACACCTGTACATTCATGTACACATACATGTACATAGCATCGCTTGGGCTGTCCCTCACCTGACCAACAGAACCTCTGGGGTGGTCTGGGTCCCCCTGAGATGGCTCGGTGGCAGCCTCTACCTACGATGCGTGAAGTTAGGGACTAGGGGTGGCAAGTGAAAGGGGGATGGTCCTTGGAGCTCGCTGGGGCTGGGCTTACCAGCTCCACCTCCTGCAGGCTCTGAAGCGGAAGCCAGATTTGTTCCTGTGTGAACGATTGGATGTCAAAGCTGTGTTCCAGTGTGGTAAGTGGGGCCAGCTGGCTGGGTGGGCCTAAGGCTCCCCTGAGAGGGTTCTTGGCCCCTATCTGATCTGTCTCTGCCTCTCCCACAGCTGTGCTGGCCCTCAAGTTCCCTGAGGCACCTACTGTCAAGGCCTCCTGTGGCTTCTTTGTGAGTGCCATGCTGACCCCTGCCCTACAGCCCTGCCCTGCCCAGAACTCTAGAGGGTAGGGGTGTGGTGTGCAGGGCTTGTCCTCAGGGAGAGGTGGAAAGGATTTGGGGCTGACAGTCCTCTTCATCTCTGCAGACAGAGCTGCTGCCTCGGTGTGGGGAAGTAGAATCTGTGGGAAAGGTGTTTCAGGAGGATGGTCGTATGCTGCTCATAGCAGTGCTGGAGGTGAGCTGGAACAAGTGGGGATTAGGTGGGGGTGGGGAGACCCTCACTGCTGAGGCAGCTGGCTTTCTGGGAGGCTGGGGCCTTTAATTCCCAAAGCTCTCAGATTCTGTTTCTTCATCCACTAAATGGCTGAAAGTTGTTAGGGTTTCTGTGAGGATCAGCTGGCTCTCAAAAAGCAGCACTCAAGCCGGGCGTGGTGGCGCACGCTTGTAATCCCAGCATTTGGGAGGCTGAGACCGGAGGATCCGGGTTCGCGGCCAGCCTCAGCTACCTAGTGAGGCACTCTGCAACTTAGTGAGACCTGGTTTCAAAATAAAGAATAAAAAATAGGGCTGGGGGTATAGCTTGAAGGTAGAGTGCCCCTGAGTTCAATCCCCAGTACTGCAAAAAAAAAAAAAAAAAAAAAAAAAAACACTTGTAATCCTGTTACTTGGGAGGCTGAGACTGGAGGATCACAGGTTCCTGGCCAACCTCAGCAACTTAGTAAGACCATGTACAAGAATAAAATAGGGTTTGGGGTGTAGCTTAGAGGTAGAATGCCCCTGAGTTCCAACCCTAGTTACCCCCCCACACACACACACACAGTGCTCACTTGTGCAGTGTGGCTGCAGAAGTGTCCTGGAGAACCTGGGGCATGGCTAGGCCTCCTGGCTGCAGAAGAGGCAAGGCCCTGGTGTACTGAGAAGCCCTCTCCTCCAGGCCATCGGGGGCCAGGCCTCCCGCAGCCTCATGGACTGCTTTGCCGACATCCTGTTCACCCTGAACAAACACTGCTTCAGCCTCCTGAGCATGTGGATCAAGGAGGCACTGCAGCCACCTGGCTTTCCCTCTGCCCGCCTCAGCCCTGAACAGAAGGACACCTTTAGCCAGCAGATCCTCCGGTGAGCAGAGCTCGGGTGGGCCTGGGCTCCAATAGGGAGGAGGCAGCGGAATTGGTGGACGGTGCTAACCTCTCCCTTCCCTCCTTCAGTGAGCGAGTGAACAAGAGGCGAGTGAAGGAGATGGTGAAGGAGTTCACGCTGCTGTGCCGGGGGCTACATGGCACAGATTACACGGCTGACTACTGAGGGGCGCTCCTGTCCCACTTCACCCCTTCCTTCTCACCCCTTCCTTTTCCCAAAGAGTAAACCTGGACCCTCACTGTTGTCTCTGCCTCTTTTCTGCTGCCACCGGCATCTAACCAAAAGCCTGGGGGAAGGATAGAAGGGTACTTGGACTCAGGCCTTAGCTGAGAGTGGTGGGGACACCCTCTAGCTCCTGAAGTGGGAAAGGGCACTGCTGTAGCCAAGCTGCTGAGGCTGGAGCCATTCAGAATATTGTCATTGCCCTTGGAGTTGGGGGTGGAGTGGCCACAGTAGTATCAGCAGCACCCAACCCTTATTAGTCCCAGTGTGCGTGCATGCATACAGTTATTTAATTGATAATGCTGAGTACTAGGCCCTAGCTCTGCCCTAAACAAAGGCTGCTCTAGTTCAGAGCTACTGTGCTAAGCTGGGAAGGAAAAGCCCAATAGAGGAAATTTCATTTCTGATGGGAGTAGGAGGCATCCTAAGCACAGGACTTGGGGCCTAGGCTGTGTCCATTCAGAAGGGAAGAAATGCATTGGGTCTTTGAGTTCCAGAATGGGTGTGTGGTAGGGGGTTTTAGAGCACCCAGATTTGCACATGGTTGAGGGCCATAGAAAGTGGGGTTGTGAGCCAGGCGTGGTGACACACACTTGTAATCCCAGTACTTGGGAGGCTGAAACCGGAGGATCTGGGTTTGTGGCCAGCCTCAGCTACCTAGTGAGGCATTCCGCAACTTAATGAGACCCTGTTTCAAAATAAAAGAATAAAAAATAGGGCTGGGGATGTAGCTTGGAGGTAGAATGCCCCCTGAGTTTCATCCTCAGTACTGCAAAAAAAAATCAAAATAAAGAATAAAAAATAGGACTAGGGGTGGAGCTCGGAGGTGGAATGCTCCTGAGTTCCATCCCCAGTACCACAAAAAAGGGGGGGAGGCAGTGTGTGTGGGGGGGGTCAGGGCATTGCAACCTGCAACCCCTCCAGGAGGAGGAAGGCAGGACCTAATATTGCTTGTATATCCTTAATTTCCCACTTCTAGGGACCTTCAGCACAGGCGAGCCAGCTCAGTCAGGACCAGGGACAGCTCCCAGCCTGCTCTGGCTTTCCTTTCTTAGCAGAGTTGCCTCCCTTTCTGTCTCTAAAGCTATAGTTCCACCTGGGCTGCTTTCAAGCACCCCAGCCCTGTCAAGATCTGGGGAGCAGCACTGAGTTCTCACTCCTATCCATGAACTTTGAGTCCCCTTGATGGGGGGACTGGTTATGCCCACATCATCCCACTCCTGCCCCCAACCTTTGTAGTTTACTGTCCTCCACTCTTCCTCATTCAGCCTCTTTCCAAGCTAGCTAGCATCATTCCCCCTCTGTCATCTGTCATTCCATGAAGCTACTCTGTCTCCCTTCCCCTGACCCTCCTCAGTCCCATTCTGACCTCATTCTTGATTTCTTATTTCTGGGGTATGTGGTGATGTTTCACATGCTTCTAGCCCTTCTCTTTCCTACTACATGGAGTCCTGGTATCCTCTTACCCTCCCCATGACAAATGTAGGGAGACTGAAGGGTCTAAAGCCTAGCTTCTGAAATCAGTAGACTTGGCTTTGATGCTGATTGTGCCACTGACCTACCGTTTCTTATTAGGTAGTGTCTTCAAACCTCAGTTTCTTGTCTGTGAAAGGGAATAATTCTTACTCCAGAGACTAAACATGTAGCACCTGGTAAATAGTAAGTGTTCAATATTTGCTGACAGACTGCTGGGAGAATAATAGCAAATAGGATATTCAAAGGACTACTTTGTACAAAATGTTGCAAATCAAAAATTTGACCCAAGGGTCAAATTAATTCTAATGGGAGGTGCTATCATTAGCTCCCATTCTGCAGATAAGGAGTTCCTAAAATACTCTGTAGTAAGCCATCAAGTGCGAAATTCAAACCCAGGTAGTTTGGACCTGAATTAAAAATTATGCAATGGTACTAGGCATGATGGTGCTCACCTATAATCCCGGTACTTGAGTGGCTGAGACCAGAGGATCCCAGGTTCAAGAGCAGGCTCAGCAATTCAGTGAGACCCTCAGCAATTTGGCAAGAACCTGTTTCAAATAAAAAAGAAATGCTTAAATGCTGGGAATGTAGCTTGGAGGTAGAATGCCCCTGGATTCAACCCCCAGTACCCAAACAACAGCGACAAAAATGCAATGCTGCCTCCCATGTTATATAGTGCACATGAGATGCTTAGCAGGGAGCGGCGGATAGGAGCTGCTTACATGGGGTAATGACGATTTTAGAGAATCTGTTTCTACTGCGGTCTGTCGGTGAGCAGAACGCGTGAGCGCCCCTGCGGAGAATGGCAGCCCGTGGAACTACAATATCCAAGAGGCTCTGGGTCTCCCTTTGTGGCACTTCCCACTGGCCCTAACGCAGCCAGGTCATTGGTTCTCTGTGGGAAGGCGTGGATTGGAGGGCAGGGGCAGTGCTGGTTTAGGATTGGTAAAGTTTCCATCGGCCCCGCCTCAACCCGGAAGTAATCTCCCAGGAAGGCCCATGTGTAGGAGAAGAGTTTCGGAGTGTGAAGTTCGGGTCTCCAGGCTGCCGACCAGCTGGTTTCCTGCTCCCCCACACCCTCAGCCCAAAGCGACTCTGACCCCTGGAGGACCGCTTCTGAGGGCGCGGACCGCGAAGCCGACCAAGGGAGGCCCTTGCCGCCTCCCGCCATCCAAGCCTCATGGAGTCTACGTTCAGCAGCCCTGCAGAGACGGTGCTGCAGCAGGAGGCTGGCGTCCCGGGATTGCTGACTCCTCTCGCTGACCTCGATCGAGTATACGAGCTGGAGCGAGTCGCTGCATTTGTCCGCGACCTGGTGTGTCAACGGGTGAGGACAAGCTTAGAAGGGGGGGTAGCTTGCCTCTGGCAATGGCTGCCCAAGAGATCGGGATTTCGGGAGATTTCTTGAAGAGAGGGAGAATCGCAGTCTGCCTGCAGTGGACCACCCGCCACCCTCTGTGGGGTGGAGTGCTCATCTGGGGTCAGGAGCTTGGAGGTCAGTGGGAACTCCTGAAAGGTTTCCTTTGAAGAGGCTGTTCCTTACCCCCTGGTTTATGCTTACAGGTGGCCTTGCAGTTCCCTGACCAGCTATTGGGAGATGCAGGGGCTGTAGCTGCACGACTGGAAGAGGCCACAGGATCAAAGATGTTCATTTTAGGGGACACGGCCTATGGCAGGTATGGACTCCGGTTTAAGTGGGCTAGGCCTGGGTATCTGGACCTCATGGGGTTTCCCTTCTATGACAATATCTGCCTCCAATGCTTGTGTTTTTCTGATAATGATGATGATGAAAACTCCCCTCCCAGTACTAGCTTCTCAAGGTGATAGTGTTTTCCTTTCATGTCCCGGCCATATTTCCCATCGATGACAGCAAGTCCTCTCCGATGGGAGTCCACTCATTCATGGTATCTCTCCTGCAGCTGCTGTGTGGATGTGCTGGGTGCTGAGCAAGCTGGAGCTCAGGCCCTTGTACATTTCGGCCCTGCCTGCTTAAGTCCCCCAGCCCGCTCCCTGCCCATCGCCTTTGTCCTTGGTCAACGTTCTGTGGCCTTGGAGCTCTGTGTCAAGGCCTTTGAAGCCCAGAATCCAGACCCCACAGCACCTGTGGTGCTGCTGAGTGAGCCAGCCTGTGCCCATGCCCTAGGTGAGGAGCTATACCTCTGCAGGAGGGAGGTGATATCAGGCTTGGGGCCTAGTAAAGTGGGAGTTCCCTCATCCTCAAGAGACAAAATGTGACTCAAAAGCAAAGGCTCCATGGGAGAAATGTACTGAAATAGGGCTATGCCCCAGCCCTGACATCACTTCCTTCTCTTCCAGAGGCCTTGGCCACTCTCCTGCGCCCAAGATACAGGGACCTGCTTATCTCCAGCCCAGCTCTTCCTCTGCCAGCAGGGTCCCCCAGTCTAGAACCTGAGCCCCTGGAGCGTTTTGGGCGCCGCTTCCCCCTGGCTCCAGGGAGGTGTCTAGAAGAATATGGTGCCTTCTACGTGGGGGGCTCTGAGGCTGGCCCTGACCCTGACCTTGACCCAGACTTGAGCCGACTGCTCTTGGGATGGGCACCAGGGCGGCCCTTCACCTCCTGCTGCCCAGGCACAGGACAGACACAGGATGAGAGTGCCCGGGCTGGACGGCTAAGGGCACGAAGACGGTATCTGGTAGAGAGAGCCAGAGATGCCCGTGTGGTGGGACTGCTGGTGGGCACACTGGGTGTGGCCCAGCACCTCGAAGCATTGGCACACTTGCGGAAGTTGACTCAGGCTGCCGGCAAACGTAGCTATGTCTTAGCTCTGGGGCGGCCCACCCCTGCCAAGCTTGCCAACTTCCCTGAGATGGATGTCTTTGTGTTATTGGCCTGTCCTCTGAGTACCCTAGCCCCCCAGCCTTCTGGTAGCTTTTTCCGGCCTGTATTGGCACCATGTGAATTGGAAGCTGCCTGCAACCCCGCATGGCCACCTCCGGGCCTGGCTCCCCACCTCACACATTACGCAGACTTGCTGCCTGGTGAGTGGTAGGATACTGCTTGAGCGGGAACTTGGGGCATGGTGTGGGGGGGGGGAGCCAGTGTAGATTCCATTTCTCCCTCCCTTCCAGGCTCTCCCTTCCATGTGCCTCTCCCCCCACCTGAGTCAGAGCTTTGGGACACCCCAGACGTTTCACTCATTTCTGGGGAGCTCCGACCCCCACCTGCCTGGAAGTCACCAAATGATCCTGGTTGCTCTGCCTTGACCCTGCGGCCCCAGATGGAGCTAGCTGAGAGCAGCCCTGCAGGTAAGGTGCATGTCTCTACCCCTGCTGAACTCCTTCTCCAGATCCAGCCCACTCAGCTGAGCCACCTCTCTCTACAGCCTCATTCCTTAGTTCCCGGAGCTGGCAGGGGCTGGAGCCTCGCCTGGGTCAGACACCGGTGACAGAAGCGGTGAGTGGACGACGAGGGATTGCCATCGCCTATGAGGATGAGGGAAGAAGCTGATGTCCTGTGAGACCAGAGACACAGAGGGACCTGAGTCACTGCCAGGACCTTTAGTGCTCCCTGCACTGACTTCTCATCACCCTGCCAGGATCCTTGAAGAAGCCTGGATGCAGAGAGGACAGGCAGCACCTTACTGGGGATAGGATCCATGCCTGTCCTATCCTGGCACTGCTGTGAGGCCCAGCACATATTGGCTTAGTAAATGCCTGTTGTTTGACTGATGGGGAAAAGGGCTTAGGGCTGTCCTTGAGGCCTGGGCCCATCTGTCCTGGGAGCAGCCCAGGGCCTGTGGCCAATCCCACTTTCTGGTCTGCATTTGAGGGTCATCCCATGTTAAAGGTCAGGTGCTAGATGGCCTAGACCAGGGTTTCTCAGCCTCAGCATTTGTGACATTTTGGGCCAGATAATTCTTTGCTGTGGAAGCTGTCCTGTGTGTGTAAGGATGTTTAATAGCAACTCTGGCCCTGCCTGCTAGAAATCAGAAGCACTTTCCCCCAGTTTTGACAAGCAAAAATGTCTCTAGACATTGGCAGATATTCCTGTAGGGGCATAACGTCTCCTAGTTGAGAACCACTAGTCTAGACCGGCACTGTCCAGGACAAATATGACTAAGTTTAAATTAACTAGGTTAAAAGCTCAGCTTCCAGTCACACTAATCACATTTTAAGTACTCACATAGCTGTATGAAGGGATAGCACAGCTACAAGACATTTGCGTCATTGCAGAAAGGTCTATTGGACGGTACTGGTCTACACTGACTCAGACTTGTTTCTTAGGGAGACCACAGAAATTCAAATAAATCAAGTATTTTCTCTCTCTTTTTTTTTTTTATTCATTGAACACTCAAGTCCTGCTCGGGACAGAGATGTGAATTGTATAAACCACATTCTTGTCTTCATAGAAATGTAGTTGGGAAGATAAGCTGTATGCAATGACCATACAGTGCACAGTAGTGTCTGTGTAGAAGGGACAATTGGATTGCATAGCAAGCACCTGACAAGGACTCAGAGGAGGCTTCCCAGAGAGGGGATACCTAAGCTGGATCTTGTGGAGGAAAATTAATTGTCAGAACAAAAGGAATGAAAATCATAAATCATTTGGGCGTGTGTGTGTGTGTGTTACTGAGGATTGAATCTAGAGACATTCTACCTCCAAGCTACACCCCTAGCCCAATTTTGTGTGTGTGTGTGTGTGTGGTACTGGGGATGGAACTCAGGGGCATTCTACCTCCGAGCCACACTTCCAGCCCTATTTTATTATTTATTTTGAAACAGGGTCTCGCTAAGTTGTGGAGTGCCTCACTAAGTAGCTGAGGCTGGCCACAAACCCGGATCCTCCTGTCTCAGCCTCCCAAATGCTGGGATTACAAATGTGCACCACCACGCCCAGCTCCAATTTTTTATTTCTTATTTGGAAACAGTCTCACTAGGTTGCTGGGAGCCTCGCTGAGTTGCCCAGGCTGTGTGTGTGTGTGTGTGTGGTACTGGGGATTGAACCCAGGGGCATTCTACCTCTGAGCTACACCCCCAGTCCTATTTTATTCTTTATTTTGAAACAGTCTCACTGAATTGCAGATGACCTCAACAAGTTGCTGAGGCTGGCCCAAGTACTGCATTACAAGCGTGTGCCACTACATCTAGTGAACATTTGGGCTTAAACAGGCATGAATTGACATGGCAGGTGCCTCAAGCAAAGTGGTTGAGAAGAGTAAAGTGAAAAGACTCACCTTTTCATTCTGCACATCTTGTCTTATTGGCATTGCCCAGATCTGGTTTCTTGTCCTCAGGGAGTGCCCAGTCTAGTGGTAGAGGCAAAGCTGTAAACTGACCATGGTAACTGGGACAGGGTGGGCACCAGTCATGTATTCTACAAATATGTACTGAGGACCCACTCTGCCAGGCACTAGAAATACAGCAGTGAGTGTGAGAGAAAGCATGGTGTTTATACTCTTACAGGGGAAAACACACAGAATAAAATACTTAGTATACCAAATGGTGATAAGTAAGTATCATGGGGAAATATAAAGCTAGGAAGAAGGTAAGGAAGGTTCCAAGAAGGCCTTTGAAGAAGATGAATGAAGATGGAAGGAAAACAGGTATGGTGGCACAAACCTATAATCCCAGTACTTGGGAGGCTAGACAGGAGGATTGCGGGTTTAAGGATAGCCTCAGACACTTGGCAAGACTCAGCAACCAACAGGATCCTGTTTCACAGTAAGAAACAATGCCAGGGGTGGTGGTACATGCCTGTAATCCCAGTACTTGGAAGGCTGAGACAGGAGGATTGCAGTTTTGATGACAGCTTCAGCAAGTAGTGAAATTCTCAGCAACTTAGGAAGACCCTGTTTCAAGACAAATAAAATTGGGTTGGGTGTGGGGGGATTGTAGTTCAGAGGTAGGATGCCTCGGGGTTCAATCCCTAGTAACACACACAACACAAGGCTGGAGGTGGGGTGGGGAGTGTAGCTCAGAGGTAGAATGACTCTGGGTTCAATTCCCAGTACCAAAAAAAAAAAGTGAGTCACGTGGATAATTAGGAAAAGCAAAGGGGAAAAGTATAAGAATAGTGAGGTGAGGGAATGGCTGGCTCATTTGGTTCAAAGAATAGCTAAGAGGGCAATGCTGTCAGAGGGGAAAGAGTGTGGGAATCAGTGCACAGACCTGTAATCCAAGTTCTTGGGAGGTTGAGACAGGAGAATTGCAGGTTCAGGGACAGTCTGAGCAATTTAGTAAGACCCTGTTTCAAATAAAAAATCTTATTGTGGATTGGACCCTGGGCAAAGGTGGAAATGTCCAGAGTTCAATCCCCAGTAAGCCTCCCTCCCCGCCAAACACACATGCAAAAAATATGCAGTCAGGGCTTGCCTAGCAGAAGGTCCTGGATTCCATCCACAGCATCGCAAAACAAAAAATTTAGGTAAGGTGCGCTGGGAGCTGCATCCCTAGGGCCCTGTGTGTGTGTGTGTGTGTGTGTTTGTGTGTGTGTGTGTGTGTTACTAGGGATGGAACCCGGGGGCATTCTACCTCCGAGCTACACCCCTAGCCCTATTTTTTGTTCTTTATTTTGAAACGGGGTCTCACTAAGTTGCAGAGGGCCTCATTAAGTAGCTGAGGTTGGCCGCGAACCTGGATCCTCCTGTTTCAGCCTCCCCAGTACTGGGATTACAAGCGTGCTCCACCACGCCCGGCCTTCCCTATGCTCTTTTTTTTTTTTTTTTTTTTTTTTTTGCAATACTGGGGATTGAACTCAGGGGCATTTTACCTCAAAGCTATACCCCCAGCCCTATTTTTTATATTCTTTGTTTTGAAACAGGGTCTCACTAAGTTGCAGAGTGCCTCACTAAGTAGCTGAGGCTGGCCAAGAACCCGGATCCTCCTGTCTCAGCCTCCCAAATGCTGGGATTACAAGCATGCGCCACCACACCCGGCTCCCCTATGCTCTTTTAAGGGTTTGTTTTTTGGTTTTGTTTTGGTTTTTGTTTGTTTGTTGGCTTTTACGCTGGATAAAATAAATGGCCTTATGGGGCATTTAAACTGGGAAGTGACTTTTATAAGGAATACCAGGGCATCGTGGGTCCCCAGTGCAGGCATGCCACCCTGCCTCCGGTTAGGGAAGGCAACCTGGAAGAATGACTTCTGAGGACCAGTTGGTGTTAGCCAGGCGATGAGATGAGCAGGAAGAGGCGTGCTTCAGGCAGAGGAAACAGCCCGGCACTCTCCCAGAACTGGGTAGAACGACGGCGACCAGAGAGGAGGCCCGAGGGACCAGCAGCGGTCGGAGGCTAAACCGGGGAGGCCCTCGAGTAGGTTCAGGAATAAGGCGGGCGGGTGTACAGACGCCGAAGCCCCTAGAGAAGAGGGCGCCGCAGCCTCGCCGGACGCGAGTGACTACAAGCACCACAATGCTCAGCGGCGGCCGTCCTCCGCCGCCATGCTCGAGACGGGCAGCGAAGCCGCGCACAGCCCGGCGGGGTCACGTGGTGCCTGCGCGTCACGTGGGCGCGTCAGGTGATGCTGCGGGGCGGGCGGACAGACTGCGGGGCGGACGGTGGACGCAGGGACACGGTTTAGCTCTGGTCCCACCGATCCGACCCCCGCCGTCGTAGCCGCCATGACGGGGCTAGCGCTCCTCTACTCCGGGGTCTTCGTGGCCTTCTGGGCCTGCGCGATCGTCGTGGGTGAGGCCGGGCCCGGGCGGGTGGGGTCGGCATCGGGCCGAGCTGGCCTGGCTGGAGCTTCGCGGGGGAAGCGGGGTACCAGGAATGCCGGGCCCCAGGGCGGCCCTCTGCCCCGGGCTCCGGGACCTGCCTCCCGCCTTTTGGACCTCTGACTGCGACAGAAGAGGTCAGGGCTTCTGCTGCTTTTTAGGGGGCGCGGGCAGCGGTAGATGGGGGCTGCGAGAGCTGCACTAGCCCCAGTCTGTCACTACCGCCATCTCCCGCACCTCAGTGCTGCCTCCTTTTCTTGCTACCCACCGACCGACCGACCGACCGGCCGACCGGCCTGCACAGGTTACGGAGCCGGCTGCCCCGGTTCCTCTTTTCCCGTCGTCCGCCCTCCCCCCTCACACAGCTTGTAGAATAAACAGCGGCTCGGACCATGCCGGCAGGATCTGGCCGAGTCTGGCTGGAGCGCTTGCTCCCTCCCTTTCTCCTGGTTATTGAGGTTTGCCAGGGCGTGCCTGTGTAGGTTCTTGGGTCTAGGTGTCACTGAGGAAAATGTGTTATTGAGGGAGTGGCGGAAAATGGAGACCTGAGTGGAGGTATAGTTCACAGCCAGCCCGAGGACTCTCCCTTAACTTGGGTGTTGATTGCAGGTCAGCTGGGCAGTACTTTTTCTCTAGGTTGGGGAGCTTCTCTCTGGAGAGCAGCCCCTAACCCTTTTTTCTTAATGCTGCAGGAATCTGTTACACCATTTTTGACTTGGGCTTCCGCTTCGATGTGGCATGGTAAGGGAGAGCAGAGAGACGATTCCACCGGGGGCTGCTTCTTTCTTCTGTGGTCTGGGCCCTGCCCCATGCCACCCCCTGGATCCTGGACATGAACCTCTGGGAGATATTTAGTGGGTTGTTCTAGCACCTGGAATTGGTGGAGTGGGAGGCTAAGGATTTTGTGCCTCCTTTGTCACCAGAGCTGAATTGCTTTCTTCCCTGTTTCCACACCAGGTTCCTGACTGAGACTTCCCCCTTCATGTGGTCGAACCTGGGCATTGGCCTAGCAATCTCCCTGTCTGTGGTTGGGGCAGCCTGGTGAGTGTTGGGCTGGTGGGATTGGGGGGAGGGGCTGAGTACATGGCAAGTGGTTTTTAGTCATCCTGGCTGTGACAGCTTGGGTTCTGCTCATCAGTGTCTTACCCTTCCACCAGGGGCATCTATATCACAGGCTCCTCCATCATTGGGGGAGGGGTGAAGGCCCCCAGGATCAAGACCAAGAACCTGGTCAGGTAAGTGTGTGTAAGGGCTCTTGGTTGTCAGAACCAGCTGTGGGGGGGCTGCCTATATGTTTGACCTGGTGCCATACTGCTTCTGATCAGTCTCCTGATAGGACGGGATATGAGTTGAGGAATGGTTGCTGGGGACTTTCTGGGGAGGAAGATTGCTTTCTTTCTCATCCCGTTCTCTTCCACCCCTACTTCTGCCATCACCACTGTCAGCATCATTTTCTGTGAGGCTGTGGCCATCTACGGCATCATCATGGCAATTGTCATTAGCAACATGGCTGAGGTAAGGAAGACCAGGGTGGGGGCGGGCGTCCATTCCAGTGTGTTCTACACGATGCTTAGAGATGGGGGAGGGTGCGTAAGGCATGGTTTCTGATAACTTTTTTGTCCCCTCAGCCTTTCACTGCCACTGACCCCAAGGCCATTGGCCACCGGAACTACCATGCAGGTAGGTGGACGGGTATGCAAAGATGAAAACCCAGGGCTGCACACCTGTTCTCCCACTCCTGTCTCGGACCTCAGTTTGTATGTTCTCACAGCTACTTTGGCCTGCTTCGCAGAGCTGGGGTGGAAATTGGCCCCATTAGCCCATGTTGACCTCTTGTCTTCATCTCCCCCTATTTCTGGCATGGCCTCAGTGAGCCTCTCTCTATCCCCCAGGCTACTCCATGTTTGGGGCCGGCCTCACAGTGGGTCTGTCTAACCTCTTCTGTGGAGTCTGTGTGGGCATCGTGGGCAGTGGGGCCGCCCTAGCCGACGCTCAGAACCCCAGCCTCTTCGTAAAGGTTCTCATCGTGGAGATCTTTGGCAGTGCCATCGGCCTCTTTGGGGTCATCGTCGCAATCCTTCAGGTGCTGAATCCCCCTGGGGATCCTCTGTGTCCTTGTGTCCAACCCAGCCTTGCCCTCCTTCTGGAGGAGCTGAAGTGCTCCCTTCTCCACCCACAACTACAGAACCCCTTGTAAAGCCCTCCCCCCCCTTAGGGTACTCCGTTTGTGTTTGTCTCTTTTCTCTGTTGATTTGTATGTATATATCTTTCATTTAATTCCTCTTTCTGTTTTTCCC
Organism: Graphiurus murinus; assembly: GCA_004027655.1. NCBI lineage: Eukaryota > Metazoa > Chordata > Mammalia > Rodentia > Gliridae > Graphiurus > Graphiurus murinus. The sequence goes on along the minus strand of PVLC010007619.1, from coordinate 24,636 downwards.
ATTATTTTGGTTATCTGTCATTCCTCTTCCTGTCTATTGTTTCTGGAAATACAGATGATGTCTTTATGGTCTAGACTGGGTTGGGATCTTGTCTGTGTCTATGTCAGTCTGTCTTAATGTGTTTGTCTCTCAGGGCCTGCATGTATCTTGTCTGAGACATACCTGCAGTAGGACAGCATGCCTAAATTGTGTCTTTTCTGTCTGATGATGTATGGACTTGTGACTAGAGATCAGCCTAACAGTGTAAATGTAACCTGGGGTGCTTGACTGGGTTGACTTTTAGTGATTGGCACTGTCCGTGTGCCACTTCTCTGTATCCTTCTGTCCCACAGCCTAACTCTGTGGTTGTCTGGCTGTCTGTTCATCTGTTTGTCAGTGTGTCCATCTTGGATTGGTCATCCACCTGTTGTAGTCTGTCAATCCAATCATGGGTTTGCTGGGTCTGATTTTGTCATTGGTCATTGTCTCATCTATTCCACTGTCCCTGCCTGATTCTCTTGTTCTTCTTTTGCAGACCTCCAGAGTGAAGATGGGTGACTAAATGATATATGTGGGTGGGGCCATACCCCACTCTTAATTTATTACTGGTTCTCCTGAGACAGCTGGAGCTGTGCCCCTTAGCCTTGCAGGGGGCTTGGTGTTCAGGGCTTTCCCTGCACTCGCCTGTCTCTCTGCCTGTTGACTTGGAGGCACTGCTGTCCAGGCTGAATCCTCAGTGGGCTCCTGATGGCGACTGTGTATGCAGCTGTGCATCTGAATCCTCCACTCCAACCCATCTTCCCAGTGTTTGTGAAATAAACGTGGTGTTTGTCTGGGTCAGTGTAGTTTCCTTGTTGCCCTCTTGCCCCACCTTTCACAGAGGCAGGGTTAAAGACTGCTCTTGCAGTCTAGCTCTGCACACACCTTCAGAGCTCCTGACAGAGCTGGCTCCTGGGTGGGGGCTAAGGATTCTGTAGCCCCTGAGTATCTTTGTTGAAGGGAATGAGGGAGCCTGGGCTAAGAGCCCCTGAGTGTGTTCCTGCCTGGAGTCTTCAGAGCCTTGTTCTTCAGGCCAAAATTACCTGACTACCCTCAGGCATCATCACCTGCTACACCTGGTGCTTGGACCCATTCTTTTGCCTTGTTCTATGTAGTCTTGCCCAGCTCCATCCCTTCCCAGCAACCAGTACCCTAGTATGGGTTCCCAGGGCCCTGTCCACCTCTGCCCACTCCTATCCAATTGGATTTTCTCCTAATCTTACTCGACTTCCTGTACCCTAGAAGCCTCTGCCACCTCTAGTCCACACCTTTCAGGGTCTGCCCATCCAACAGCCCCCTGTGCAGATGGCTGACCTTTAATCATGTGCCCATGAAACAGTTGACATATCCCTAGCCTCCTGCCTTCGATGGCCCACCCTGCAGGCCTGGTTCCCATCCCCACTTAGAGGGCTCCTCCAGCCTGCTCCCTCCGGGGTCCGACCTCTAAGCCCCGCCCTTGGAGGAGCCTGAAGATTCCCGGTGCCCCTCCCAGGTCCAGGGCGTTCGGAGGCTGGGCGGCGCTCGGCCGCCGGCAGGGGCGGGAGTCGGAGCAGCGCGCGGCGCGTGCGGGCGCGCTGGAGGCGGGGGCCGCGGGGACGCGCGCGCGGTCGCGCCGGCCGGGCCTGCCCCTCCGAGGCGCCGTAGCGCGGGAGGGAGGCGGCGGTGCTGTGGTCCGTCGGTCCGCCAGTCCGTGGGTCTGCCCGGCCCCGCCCTGCCTCCCGGGGCGGCTCGGCTCCATGGCCCGCGGCGGCGGCGGGAGGCGGCCCGGGAGCCGCTGACCCGGCGGCGGGAGGCGGCGGGGCCGGGCCATGGGGGACGGAGCGGTCCGCAGCTGCCGGAGCCCGGAGCCCTGCCGGAGCTGGAGCGGCATCCCCTGCTGAGCCCCGAGCGCCGGGTGAGAGGGGGGCGCGCGCGGCCCCCCGCCCAGGGCCCCGAGATTCCAGACCCGGCCCCGCGAGGGGCTGCCCTAGCGCTGCTGCAGACCCCCACCCAGGCGCCCGGGAGGTCGGCGCCGCTGGCAGCCCCCGGCCTGGCTTCACCCCTCCCCGCCCCCAGCCCTCGGCTTCCCTCCGGGCTCCTCCGCCCGCCCCCAGCCAGCCTCCCTCATTGTCCTCGCTCGCCCCGGCCTCGTGGCGCGGGGAGGCGCTCCCCCACGTCTCTCCTCTGCTTCGGCCCCCGCCGCACATCACCTCCCCCACTCCACGCACCCCCCTCCCCGTCCACACCCACCGGGTCTCTGCTGCCTCCCCCGGCCCGGGATGTCACATAGGCAGCCTCTAGCCCTGCCCGAACGCGCCCCTCAGCCTGGGGGCCCGCTTGACCCAGAACCCCTGCCTGGGCGGGAGGGCTGGGAATGCTTGCACGTGGGTCTGGGTGTGAGCCACCCGGGAGTCTGAATGTATGGCTGTGTAAGTCTAGGAACAGCCGCTTTGCTGGTGAGTGTGGGGCTCGTGTCTTACTGTCACCCGGGTGTGTCTGTGACTCTATATGTAGTTCTCTGTGTGTCTGAATGTGGGACTACTGCTGGGACCAGGATGTCTGTGCCATTCTGTGTATGTGTGAGGCTCACCCTGCTCCCTGGAGCACTGCCAAAGTGATTGCTGTCCTGTTGGAACCACAGCTGGAGCCATGGCCCAGGCAAGCCCCCCGTGCTGAGAGCTGTGTCCCGTTCTGGGAATCAGAAACCAGCTGTGCTGGGTAGGCGCCAGAGCTGGCCTTGAGGTCTTAGATTAGGGTGCCCCCAGGCCCACCCTGTACTTTGATCCCTTGCTCCAGTGGGAAGAGACCCCATAAATATCCTGTCCATATTTGGCCCCCCTGGATGCTGAGGGCCACTTCCCAGCCGGGTCCCAGTTGGCCTGCCCTGCTTGACGCTGGGACCTGAATGACCAAACCACTTCCCACCATGGCTCCTGGAAGGACTAAATGAAGTCATGAGTATAAAGTGCTCCTGCATGGTAGGTACTCAGTAAGTGGTCCCCTTCCCCAAGCCCTGAGCCCTGGGTTGAGGACGAGGCCCTCTGGGGTGTCTGTTCCCTGGGGCACAGTTGCGCATACAGGTGTGTAGGTAAATGTGTTGCCATGCTTGGGTATGAACCTGTGTGATCAGTTCACGTGCCCATGCTCCTGGGAGTATATTAGTGTAGAGTTGTGCAATAAGGGTGTGTATGTGTATCAGGGAGGACAAGAAGGTCAGTGTCTGTGATTTAGTACTGGAGTGTGCCTGAAGATAAGTGAGCAGAGTTGCCAGCGACTGTCTAGACGTCTGTGTGCAGGTTGAGTGGGAGTTGTTGAGTGTCAAGGTTGTGAGCAGGTAAGTGTGAGCATGTGGGTCTGTTAGTGTGAGCAGCTGGGCAGGAGGTGGGTATGCAGCCTTGCCCATCCTGCGCTGACCTTCGGGGTCTGTTTCCCTCCCTGCTCAGGCCGGCAGCCGGATGCCCGGGCCCATTGGGCGGGCCGGTGGCCGCCTGCGGGATGAGCAGACTGCTGGGGGGGACGCTGGAGCGCGTCTGCAAGGCTGTGCTCCTCCTCTGCCTGCTGCACTTCCTCGTGGCCGTCATCCTCTACTTTGATGTCTACGCCCAGCATCTGGCCTTCTTCAGCCGCTTCAGTGCCCGCGGCCCTGCCCGTGCCCTCCACCCGGCAGCCAGCAGCAGCACCAACTGCTCTCGGCCCAACGCCACTGCCCCCAGCTCTGGGCTCCCTGAGGTCCCCAGTGCCCGGCCCGGCCCCACGGCTCCCATCCTGCCACCCTGTCCTGACTCACCGCCTGGTCTTGGTGAGCCTGCAGGGTAGGGCCTTCCTGTAGGGGTGGGAAGAGGGTCTTACCAGTATGACTAGAACACAAGAGTCTTGACCCATGGGGGTGCCAGGGGTCTGAGTCTGTTGAAAGGGGACTATTCCTGGGCCCCACTGTCCATCTGCAGGGGGCTGGTGTCCCTGCATTCTGGCTGAGGCCCTGGTTCCTGACATTGTCCTGCCTACAGTGGGTCGACTGCTGATCGAGTTCACCTCACCCATGCCGCTGGAGCGGGTGCAGAGGGAGAACCCAGGCGTGCTCCTGGGTGGCCGCTATACACCGCCCGACTGCACCCCAGCCCAGACAGTGGCAGTCATCATCCCCTTTAGACACCGGGAACATCATCTACGCTACTGGCTCCACTACCTGCACCCCATCTTGAGGCGGCAGCGACTGCGCTACGGCATCTATGTCATCAACCAGGTTGGCTGGGGGCCCTGGCTGGGCACTAACCATCAAGGAATGCATCCGTTCCTGTGGGTATGCCTGCTTGGGGCACGGGGGCCCCATGTACCTGTTGGTGCATACATGGGGTTAGGGGTCACGTCGGGTCCTTGTCTGCCCATGGTTGTGTGGGTGTGTGAATGTACATGGGTATGGAGGGTTTTATGTTTGGAATGTGGGCAGGAAGGCTTGTGTGTTTGAAGGAGTATGTGAATGTGGGCATGCACACTGGTGAATGTGTGCATAGCCTCAGAAGGGGTGGGTCCTATTGTCTACCTTTGGCAGGCACCACCCCATGCTGGTAGAAGCCTAGGGTACACTGACTAGGAGGTGGTACTGAGGGCCCTAAGGAGAGGGAGCATTCAACCCTGAAAAGGGAATGAAGCCTAGAACTCTTAGAGGCAGGTGTTGGCTGCAGCTGAGGCCAGGGGACTCAGCGCAGCAGCTAGGCACTGTCAGGCCAGATTAGGCTGGCTACTGGATCCCAGAGAGGATCTGACACAGGTCCTCCCTGCCCACAGAGAACTCGGATTCCTGTAGACTTCAGTAGGATGGCGCGTGACTTGGAGCAAGGGGCCATGGAAGCACAAAAAGGCCTGCTCCGGCTCTGGGTTTGGGAAGCAGCTGTTGAGGTGGATCTTGAGGGATGAACAGGCAGCAACCTGCAGGCAAGCATTCTAAGCAGGGACCTGGAGGCCCTGTGCTTAGTAAGAGACTGGTCTTGTGTGTTCAGGAACTGTTGGCTGGGGTAAGGGGGCCAATATGTAGGCTGGTGGAGGGCAAATCAGAAGGGTCTTGGGAGGCACATCAGCACCCTTTTTTAAAGGGGAGAGTAACATGTATGTTGCTTCTTAGAAAGATTGTTGCAATTGTACATGGGAGTGGATGAAAGGGGGAGGCTAGAGAGGGGCTGGCCAGTTAGGAAGAGACTCCAATGGCCGGGAAAATGGTGGTAAATCTGCATATGGGTGGGGCAGTCATCCTGGAGATGAAGGGGAGAAGTCACACAAGTAGCAGAGAGTAAAGAAAGATGTCAAGACAGTGTGAGGGTTTGGGTCACCAGCTGTTGGCCGCCTGGATGGCTGCACCTGTGAGTGAGGTGGGGACCAGAGGAACTGAGCCATGTGCAGGGGAGAGTGTGATTCCGCATTCTGTCTTGCCTGGGATGAGTTTGAGAGCCTGGGGTAAGTACAGGAGGAACACTGTGCAGGCATTTAGATGATGCATCCAGACACAGGAGGAGGAAGGTCTGCGGCAGAGGGGGGATCTGGGCGCACCAATATGTAGATGGTCCCTAAAACCAACAACATCCAGCATGCCTACAGAGCATGGGACAGGAGAGGAGGAAGCCAGCACTGGATGGATGGGTGGAGGCTGCTGCAGTGGCTGAGAAGACTGGCCAGAGGGTGGCAGGAGACCCAGGAGAGTGGGTATCCCGGAAGCCCAGCCGTCAGTGTCAGGAAGGAAACATGGCAGCTGCGTGAGCACTGTGGGGGAGTGAGGAGGGATGTGGACCAAGAAGCGTCCAGTGGATTTAGCAACAAGGTGGGCCCGGCGAGAGCCATTTTGGGGGCATGGTGGGGGCGGAAGCAGATTGCAGTGGGTTGAAGAAGGAATCAGATTTGACAAAATAACTGATTGGAGGCAACTTTAAAAAAAAAAAAACCCTGCTGAGAAGGGAAGGCAAAAGGTAGGGTGGCCCAAGGAGGTTTGCTTTTTCTCTCCAGAGAGGATTGAGCATATTTGTGAGCTGTGAGGAAGGCCAGAAGGAATGTCGATGAGCCAGAAGAAAATGGACAATCCCTCCAGGGGATCGTGGAAGAGAAGATGCAGGAGAGGGAGGGAGGGAAGAGGTGGGGCTGGGTAGGTCACTGTTCAAGAGGAGAGAAGTTCCTGCCAAACATGCTCAGGTTTGGCTAGTACAGAGGGACCCACTCATGGACCCCCTCATCAGCTTTAGTTTGGAGAGTCTGGGTTAGGGCATGGGCCCAGGGGTCAGCTCCTCCTGTTGAATCTTCCCTGCTCTGTCCAGAATTTGGTGGTTGGGCCTACATTGCTAGGATTCCTGCAGCTCTGTTTCTCGGGGGCCCCTGGCTCATGGGATATGACTGCCTCAAGCTGTCTGCTTGTCATTTTGATGGGGAGACAAGTGAATCTAGCTCAGTCCTGTTCTGGTCTCAGAAGCTGCTGAGAGAGTTGGATGTGGATTGAGAAGGGCCAGAGGGGGCAGGTGCCTAAGATTGAGTGGCTCGGTCCCTGTGGCTTCTGCATCTTAGACACTGGTCTTTTGGGGCATTCATTGTCTCATTTTATGACTCTATGCCCAGCAGGGATAGAGACCAGGACTGCTCATCTCTAGAATCCCCACTGGCAAAAAGGAGATGTCTGGCACAAAGGAGAAGGACACAGGCATGTTTGAATGAGATAGGAGAGCTCTAAATAACGGCTTAAATGGACATCGGTATAAACAAACCTCCTAGGAGGGAAAAAGCAATTGCATTGGAGCCGGGAGATTTGGTCCGGAGACCCTTTCCAGACACAAGTTTGACAAGCAAAAGAGCATTCTAGGCAGGGGAAGCTGCTAACCCCAAGGAGATAGGAGAGCCTGGCATGTGCTGTGGCTGCTGAGAATGTAGAGTAGTTGGAGAGAAAACAACCAACCACTTAGGATCTGAGGACTGTGGTCACAGAGGAGACTGGAGCCAAGTCATGAAAGACCTTTGAAGGCCAGATCTAGAATGAGAAGTTGGTCTTGATCCTGAGAGTCTGCGGGAGCCATGCAGGGGGCAGGGGCTGGGTGGTATCTGGGGGCGACTCTGAAGAGTGGTGAGGGGGCAGGTACTTGCTGGTCATGGGCCTGGAGCTGACTGGTCCCCACACCCCCAGCATGGTGAGGACACCTTCAACCGGGCCAAGCTGCTCAACGTGGGTTTCCTAGAGGCGTTGAAGGAGGACGCTGCCTATGACTGCTTCATCTTCAGCGATGTGGACCTGGTCCCCATGGATGACCGCAATCTGTACCGCTGCGGGGACCAGCCCCGCCACTTCGCCATTGCCATGGACAAGTTTGGCTTCCGGTGAGTCTCTGGTCTCAGCTAGGCCCAGACCTCCCTACCCCTACTTCACCCTGGTCCTCTTTCCCAGCCCCAAGTGCCCTTCAGGTCTCTAGCTCATGGCCAGATCCTTCTGGCTAGGGTAGATCCTCCCCAGGCCCCTGGTCACACATTCTCCCCACACCCCGTTTCTGGTCCTTCATCTTGAATCCCTTTGTGACCCTTACTGATGGCTGCCCTCCTGTGCCGTAGGCTGCCCTATGCTGGCTACTTTGGAGGTGTGTCAGGCCTGAGCAAGGCCCAGTTTCTGAGAATCAATGGCTTTCCCAACGAGTACTGGGGCTGGGGTGGTGAGGACGATGACATCTTCAACCGGTGAGTGGGGACAGGCTTGGGCGACGGTGGGGTGTAGACTGGGTGAGGATCTCTGCCCTTCCTGGTGCCTGCTCTAGCCCATCTGTCCCCATCTTCAGGATCTCCCTGACTGGGATGAAGATCTCACGCCCAGACATCCGAATAGGCCGCTATCGCATGATCAAGCATGACCGGGACAAGCATAACGAGCCCAACCCTCAGAGGTAACTAACCCTCCAGCACCCCGGCCCAGGCGTCCCCAATCCCTTACGCCCTGCAGGTGATGTCCCAGTATCAACCCCTGAGAAGTGACTCCCAGAGGTCACTGACCCCTGTTCTCTACACCCTAGATATCTGTCACCCCTGGCATGATTAATGGAGGTGAGCAAAATTTACAAGAAGAGCTCAAATTGTTATTGAGCTGATTGCATTTACATTGTTGCCCTCAAAAGACCTCATTTGGACACCTTGAGTAACCCCTGTTTTACTGGCCCTGGTAGAGCAGATAGGATGGGGGAATCTGGGGTACTTCTCCTGGGGAACTGACACAGGTGGCCCAAGCATTGTGGGGGCGGGGAGTGGAAAGAGTGTGAATCCTGAGATTGGAGGAGGTAGCCATCTGTGACGTCTGGGGCTGGCTGGGAGAAGGCCCTCCAGACAGGACTTTCCTGGGCTTCCTGACACTCCCTGTAACTGGTGCCAAACCTTCTGGGGATGGGGTCGTACCTAACCCCTGGCCTGCCATCCCACATGAAGCCCATTCTAGGCAAGGAGACAGGTAGTTACAGCACAAGGTGATGAGGGCAAGGTGCCATCTTGACAAAGAGGGAATGATGGCCCCTCTAGGAGGGAGGAGAGTGGGTGAACTGGAGTTTGAAAATAGTAATTCATTCTTGCCTCATGCCTGCCTTGGGCACACTGCTGTAATAACCTAATGGAGGAGACCAGTATGGAAGATGGAAATTGTTAAGAGTCTGGAACCTGCTGGGTGTGGTGGTGCATACCTGTAATTCCAGTACTTGGGAGGATGAGACAGGAGGATTCAGGCTCAAGGCAAGCTTCAGCAATTTAGCGAGGCCCTGGGCCATTTAATGAGACCCTGTTTCAAAATAAAAAGGGGCTGGGGGTGTAGCTCAGGTAGAATATCCCTGGTTTCAATCCCCAGTAGCAAAAAAAAAAGTCTGGAATACTGAGGCTCTTCAACTGTTTTTTGTTGTTGTTGTTTTCCCAGTACTAGAGATTGAACCCAGGGGCATTCTACCTCCAAGCTACATCCCCAGCCCTATTTTTTAGTCTTTATTTTTTGAAACAGTGTCTCACTAAGTTGCGGAGGGCCTCACTAAGTAGATGAGGCTGACCGCGAACCCAGATCCTCTGGTCTCAGCCTCCCAAGTACTGGGATTACAAGTGTGTGCCATCATGCTATTTGGTTTTAAGATACTTGTAAGCTGGAAGTGACAGTAGGCGGCAGTCAGTGCTGAGTGGGGTCTTGAGTTCCAGGTTGACAGTTTAACTTTTGTCCCAGAGAGACTGGAGAGTCTTGGTAGTGCTTTAGGCAGGGGCAGGGCAAGGTCAGATTATGTTCAGAAGGCTCACTCTTTGAGCCCGAGAAAGGCAAAGGGCTGGTCTAATGCTGGGTGGACCCGAGAGAACATGGACCAGGCCTGAAGGAATTGATGGATCCTGAGGGGCCATGCTGGGGCAAGGACCTGTGGGGCTGCTGTGCTCCCAAACTGGGCAGTAGGGTTTTTCTGCTTTGAACATAGGGTGTAGGAATAGGGGAGATGGATTGAGGTGCTGATGTGGGGTGGGGGGTTGACAGAAGCACAAGATCCTAGGAAGTCCAGGGAGCTAATGAAAAGCAAGTGGTTCAGATACAAACTATGGATTCCATGGAAGGGATGACAGACTGGGGAAGAGGGGCTTCAGGGCAGCTGGGGTAGAGTGCCATACTGAGAGAGCTCAGGAGAGAAGTCTGAGTTGAGTTTAGGATTGGGAGGGCTAGATGTAGTGGTTCATACCTCTAATCCCAATACCTAGGAGGCTAAGACAGAAGGATTGCAGATTCAAGACCAGCCTCAGCAGTTTAGTGAGACTCTCAGCAACCTAGTAAGACTCTGTTTCAAATTGAAAAAATTTTTAAAAAGGTCTAGGAGCTGGCGTGGTGGCACACACTTGTTTTGTTTTGTTTTGTTTGATACTAGGGATGAAACCCAGGGGCATTCTACCTCTGAGCTATACCCCCAACCCTGTTTTATTATTTATTTTTGAAACAGGGTCTCACTAAGTTGCAGAGGGCCTCACTAAGTAGCTGAGGCTGGCTGGGAACCCGGATGGATTCTCCTGACTCAGCCTCCTAAGTACTGGGCACATGCTTGTAATCCCAGTACTTGGGAGGCTGAGACAGGAGGATCACAGGTTCAAGGGCAGCCTCAGCAAGTAGTGAGACTCTCATTAAACTAGCAAGACCCTGTTTCAAAATAAAAATAAGCCGGCATGGTGGCACACACTTGTAATCCCAGTACTTGGGAGGCTGAGACAGGAGGGTCCCAGGTTTGTGGCCAGCCTCAGAAACTTACTGAGGTTCTCAGCAACTTAGTGAGACCCTGTTTCCAAATAAAAAATAAAATAGGTCTAAGGATGTAGCCCAGAGGTAGAAAAGAAAAAGAAAAAAACAAAAAATAAATAAAAATAAAATAGGGCTGGAGGTGTAGCTCAGAGGTAGAATGCCCCTGGGTTCAGTCCTCAGTACCACACACACACACACAAAAAGGGGGGGGGGACTGGGGGTGTAGCTCAGAGGTAGATTGCCCCTAGGTTTAATCCCCAGTAACACACACACACACACACACACACACACACACACACACACACACACACAGATTGGGAGGATCAAAACATTTAGGGTGTGGGTGAGAGGAGAGCTCTACAAATACCACAGGAGCCTTGGTCCTGTTGCAGGGACGGTTTTCTGGGTGTTATCAATTAATGATATCTGCTTCAGTGTGGGAATGGCAAATAGCAGAAATGTCTGAATTAAGGAACTTGTGGCACACACCTGTAATTCTTTTTTTTTTTTTTTTTTGCGGTATTGGGGATGGAACTCAGGGGCATTCTACCTCCGAGCCATACCCCAGCCCTATTTTTGTATTCTTTATTTTGAAACAGAGTCTCACTAAGTTGTGGAGTGTCTCACTAGGTAGCTGAGGCTGGCCGCGAACCCAGATCCTTCGGTCTCAGCCTCCCGAATGCTGGGATTACAAGCATGTACCAACCACGCCCGGCTCCACACCTGTAATTCTAATACTTTGGAGGTTGAGATAGGAAGATTGCAGGTTGGAGACCAACACACAGTAACTTTGCAAGACTTTGTTTCAAAGTAAAAAAGGCTGAGGGTGTAGCTCAGAGATAGAATGCCCCTGAGTTCAATCACCATAACCACAAGGGAGGTGGTAAGAACCCCTGATTGTCTTCTCATTAGATAAAATGTGAACTCTGGTTTACAGAGCCCTGCCAATACATGCTCTAGCCTCCAAACTAATCTTATTGTTTTCTCTTGTCCCACAAAGATCTAGCCACCCAGATGCAAAATTTTGTTCACAGTTTAAGGGCAGCTTGTGCTCTGACTTCTGACCTTGTGCCTGGAATGCTCCTCCCCTTGCCCTCGGTTCAGTGTCACATATTCCTTTCAAGGCAGACACCTTGTCGCCTTAGCACTCTCCTGCTTTTGCCTGTTGTCTGTCTCCCCAAGTGAAGCAGACTTGCCATGAGAGGAAAGATCTCATCTGTCCTGTTCAGGGCTGTATCCCTGGTGCTCAGAGCACAACCTGGACCCAGGGAGGGCTCAATGAATAGATGAGGGAATGGCTAAAGGATGAGGACCGGTGAAGGTGGCCTGGGTTTGGGGAGTGAAGATAATGGGTCTGACTCCAGACACATTGCATTTGAGGTGTCTATGGTGCCCCTTTTCTGGGTCTAAGACTTAGAAGAAAGGTCAGAGCTGAGATTTGTGAGGGTGTCAAAATACTGTTTTCTGACTGAATGGGTTGAGATCTCCGTTTTGAGAGCAGACGAAAGAGCAAGTCACCCTGGAAAGAACAGGATGGCTGGAGCCTTCCCAGAGGTGCCATATTGGGTTTGGTGGTTGCTTAGGCCTGATCTGAACCCATTTCCATTCTTTAGGTTTACCAAGATTCAAAACACGAAGTTGACCATGAAGCGGGATGGCATTCGGTCAGTGAGGTATCAGGTCTTGGAGGTGTCTCGGCAACCGCTCTTCACCAACATCACAGTGGACATTGGGCGGCCCCCGTCATGGCCCCCTCGGGGTTGATACTCATGGACAAAGGCTATCGGTGCCAGGAATTGCCTGCCAGAGGACTGACCTACAGCCTGGTGGCGGCTGCTCTGTGGGGGACCCCCCCCCAGGACTGAGACTGTAGGCTGTTTTCTGAGGGTCTTCAGTAGACCTGCCAACTGTACCTAGAAGTTTCAGAACCCACTTTGAGGGGCTTCTGGCCTGGGCAGGCCCCTCAAGTGTGGCCCTCTCTGGGGTCAACCCTTCTTCCTGCCCCACCCCCTCAGCCCAGCCCAGCCCCCCTCACTGTCAGGGTCGGGCCAGCCCCTGCACTGCCTCGCGGAGTGGCCTGGGCTAGGTCACTCCACCTCTCTGTGCCTCAGTTTCCCCCCCTTGAGTCCCCTAGGGCCTGGAAGGGTGGGAGATATGACTAGGGGGCAGTGTTTCTTCCAGGGGGAATTCTCAGACCTGGGGATCCTCCATGCTCCCAGGGGAGGGGAAACCTTTTTCATTCAACATTGTAGGGGGCAGGCTTTGGTGCACCCCCTACTGAGGAGCAGCCCCAGGTGGGGACCAGAGGGGATGCTGTGTTGCTGCCTGGGATCTTGGGGTTGGCCTTTGCATGGGGGGTGGGGGGGCTTGGATCAGTCAGTCTGGTTCCCGCCTCCCTGTCTCAGAGAGGAGGTAGAAGCCCCAGAGCCGGCTCTTGTTTGTACATTGCACAGAAACTTGTGTGGGTGCTTTAGTAAAAAACGTGAATGGAGCAACCCTTTTGTCTGTTTGGGGTGAGGGAACTGGGTCCTTGAACCTAGTTACTCTGAGTTGTGATAGGGAGGGTACCTGGCCTGGGCCAACCCGGTTTCTCCAAGCGCTGTCCTAGAGGAATACGTTACCTTGCTGCTGCCTCCGGGCCAGCAGAGGCATCGAGGTAATAAACCCAGTGGGACCAGATTTCTCAGTTCTTACACCTGCCCGGAGGAGGCTGGAAGGTGCTCAGGGATTAGCCCAAAGCGTCTGGGCCTCTGAGGGGGGCCTCCACCCCAAGCGCCACATCTGCGGTTCGGTTCGCGCGGACTGACAGCGAGCCGATGAGGCCGACCGGGCAGGGGCGGAGTCTCCTGGGGGTGGAGCTTGGGTCGCGCGGTTTCCCGGGTGACGGCTGTGCCGAGGGGCGGGGCTGGGTCCCCGGGCTTCCCGGGCCGGCAGTGTCCCAAAGGGGTGTCCCAGAGGGGTCTGCCCCAAGCGGGACGGAAGAAACGGCGCCGGGGGCCACCGGGTAATTCACCCGTGGGAACTGCCGGCAGAACTAGGCGGGGTCTGTGAAGGCTGGGTGGGCGTGGGCAGACTGAGAAAATCCAGCTCTGGCTGGCCATGCCCCGGGCCTTCCCGTCGCTGTGGGAGCTGGTGGAGGAGCACGTCCCGCTCCCGGAGCTGCCTGAAGTGAAGAGGATTCTGGGAGAGGCGGCGGTGGACCTGAGTCTGGAGCTGCGAGCAGAGGTGGGGAGTGGGAAGGTGGGCCACGCCCCAGGCCTGCCCGACTCGCGTGATTTCCCACCTCCTCCGGGCCACTATACTGCCGGGTGACTCATAGGGTCTCATTATTGTGTTGCCCTTTCCTCTCCCCCACCCCTCACTCCCGTTTCCTCCCTGCCCAGTTGCAAGGTGTCCCAGTTCTCCTTTCAGGTGACAATGCTAGAGACACTGCTCCAAGAGTCTCGGTCCTCCCAAGCCCCTGGTTCCCACCCCATCTCTGACCCCTCCTCCCTTCTGGCACCACCTCCCCTCCTGAGGGACCTCGTGCGCCAGGAACTCCGGCAGCTGCTTCAAGGTCTCCGCAACAAGGCCATCTGCGAGGGCAGGTGGGAGCCTCAGGGTGGACCCCTTCCCCAGATGTCAGATGGGCCAGCCCTGCCCCTGACAGAGAGTCAGGGTGGCTCTTCCTGTGGGTTCCTGAAAGGAGAGCCCCTCAGCTTCCTTCATGTGCACCTTCTGCAGGGACAAGGACCAGGCCTGGGCGCGGTATAGTCCCAGGGTCCTTCGCTTTGCCTTGGAGGAGCCCAGGTGTGACTTGCCAGAACAGGAGGTATTCCAGATGAGAGCTGGTGAACCCAGGTAAAGTGATGGTAGGGGAAGAGGGATCTGTCCCTGCTTGGTAAAAGGCCCCTGCCAACTGGTGGGTCCCACCTGGGTTCAATGGAGAAGCTCCTGGTCTGGGGCTGGACCCTTTTACAGCTACTTGTGATGAAGATCAGCACCTGAGGGCTTTAGAAGCCCTGAGGGGACACCTGCCCAACTTGGAGGCAGCAAGGCCTTTGGAGAGTGAGCTGGTTTGATCTGGGTCCTGGAGCAAGAGGAACAGTACTCCAGGCAGATGAAGGAAAGAGTTTCGCAGGAAGAAAGGACAGGAGTCCACACTCAGTGGGCATTTGTTCCTCAGGTCTAGAGAACAGGAGCAAGGGCTGGGCTAGAGAGGCAGGGAGAGCCAAGGAGAGAGGGTGACACACAGTATTTGCAGTGAGGCCTGGATGAGATCAACAAGCATGTTCTTAAGAAATGGATGGAAGCAGCTTCTTATTCTAATCTTCACACAACCCTATAAGGTGGGCGACATTCCCAATTTGCAGATGAGGAAACTGAATTTCAGAAAGGATGAACAGTTTGCCCAAGGTCTCACAGTGAAGGGGTGGCAGAGCCCATTTGCAAGCCCAGGCTTCACAGCTCCTACTATTTGTGCTATATTATGTTGCCTTTGTGAGGAAAGACACCAAGTTATCTAGAAGAAGTGGCATTTGTGTCCCAAAGGCCTGGGGTGAGCAGCATGGGAGAGTGATGTTGACTTCATCTGCCAGCAGCAGTCACAGGAGGGACCTCAGTGCCATGAAGGACCAACTGAACATGTCTAATATTGACCAGGTTGTTGGACACCTGAGGTGAGGCCCAGAGGCACCTGAGTACGGTGTGCTGGGGGAGGACAGGACAGGAGATGGGGATGGATCTTGAGATGGGAGGCCGCATGCTGGGTGGGGAGGCCCACGTGTGTAAGGCTGAGGCAGACAGAACCAGCTGCTGCAAAGCTAATTAGGCTGCTACCAAGAAGTAGATCACATCAAGGGCAGATGCCAGGAGAGGCCCTAAGAGTTTTATCCTGACGTGGGGAGGAGCCACAAGATGGTTATAAACAAAGGAAGAAGGGCTGGGATGTGGGGAAGGATGGAGGCAGGAGACATCACGGGCTCAGTGTAACAGTGCAGCGGAAAGCTGGGAGGTGGACAGGGAGACTGGCGGGGGCCAGAAGTCTATGCTGGGGCAGTACCCCAGTAGCAGGGGTCAAGTCAGGCTGAGAAAGGAGGGGCTATAGGGGGCTCCCGATGAGGCAGGAGGTGGGGGCGGTGGAGGGCTCAGCCGACTGGGTCCTGCCACACAGGTTCTGACTGCTTTGCTCCATTATCTCCCAGGGGCCTCTTGGAGGAGGAGTGTCGCACCTTGGAGAAGGAGATCCTCACCTTGCAGGTGATGCAGCCCTGGGCCTTCCCCCAGAGTTTCTCTGCTGAGCAGAGGCACACATTCTTCTCTCCTGGAGGTGGGGGGTGTCTAAGACCCATGTACATGTATGTCTGTGTACACATGTGCATGTCAAGGTGTGAGTCCTGTGTCCATTTCTCATGTGTGCACAGTTGTGTGTGTATGTGAATGAAACCCAAGAAGCCCAGAGATCCAGTTGAGCTCCTACATCCAGGGTCAGCAGTTTTAGATTAGCCTGCTAAATTGTCCCAGGTCTTTTGCCTCCTTTTCTTACCTAAGTTTGGGTGCAGGCCCAACCACCATCTTGCCAAATGGCTTTCAGCAGGGCTGGTGTTTCCTCTGAGGGCTGCATGAGCTCATTCCCAGGCCCTGCTCTGTGGCTCTTGGTCTCTGCCTTCAGGCCGGGCCACTGATAGCTCTCCTTGCAGCACTGCCTGGAAGTGGAGCATACACAGGCTCACCAGCCCCCCAAAGCAACCCTGGAGCCCACCTTGGCAGGTGAGGACCCTGAGCAAACCCCAGAGCACCCCACCTCCTTCCCCACCCCACACTGTGCACGTTAGAAGAGCTGGCACTGTTGCAATGGTGTTCTCCCTCAGAACTAAAGGAGCACAAGAAGGCCATGGAACAGGAGCTGCAGGCCTCGTTAAGGCCTACCTGCACCTCTGCCAGACACCGGTATACCAAAACAGGGAGACGGCAGGCAGGGTGGGCTGAAGGGTCAGACCATGGCACCTACCCAGTTCCTTCTTCCTTTCCAGGCAGCAGCCCTTGGGGTCTTCCATTCAGGGCCCTAGATCTTTTCCTTGCTTCTACGGGACTTCTAGAGTTTGGGCCAGGCCTCTCCACGGCCACCTGCCTACACCTCCTTTGGAGCGCTGCCCCCAGGCTCGAGGCCAGGCCTCCACCCGCCGCTGGGGACGGCAGCTTCGGTGCAGCTCCAGGGAAGAGCCAGCTTCCACACCGGTGTCTGCTGCAGTGCCCCAGGCCCCAACCTGACCAGCTGCCCACAAAGTAGGCTTCTGCTTCTGCTGGCACTTGCCCCATCCGCTGCTGCCACCTCTCAGCTGCTACGGCCCTGCCGGCTTCAGTTCTAGTCTTGGATGAGCTCCTGCCAGAACCACAAGGCTGTTCATCTGTCTGGCCCCTGTCCCACCCCCTTGCCAGGTGTCTGGTATCTGGGGCTGAGTGGCCAGACATCTGTCCTCACCATCAAAGCTGTTGGCCTTTCTCCTCCCGGGCCTCCACAAAGGCTTGGCCCATAGAGGTCCCATCCCAGCCCTGACTCTTGTCCCCAAGGGGACCCAGACAAAGCACAGCAGCAGTTCAGAGACAGGAATAGAAATTTCATTAAAATCTATGGACTTTAAAATCCTAGTGGTGCACGGATGGGCAGGGGTGGGTGGTGCACCATTATTGCTACAGAGGATTAGACATGGCTTGGCCGGGGCTGTCACTGCACAGAGGATGGACAAATGGACTCTGCAGGGCTGAGGAGAAGGAATTCTGGCTCCAGAGAAGGGCTGGGGCACATGGGCTGGGGCCATTTGGCACGTGAGCAGGGGAAGACTGGGCCTTTAGTCTGGTGGAGGGAGGGCAAGGGTGTACAGGGTGCCCTTCCCTAGGGCTCTGGGCTTAAACCTCTTGCTGAGCAGCCCTCACCCTCCCCTCCAGAAACAGTGCTTTGGGCAGACTGCTGGGTCACAGGCCTCTGCTGGCTGGGCCTGACAGCCAGGGCTGGAATGAGGGGCAGAGACCCTGGAGCAGCCCAGTGAGGTGCAAACAGGCCTGGAAGACAGATTGGACCCGAGGCTGGGGGAAGGGGTGGCAACCACAAATACAATTTTTACAAAAATAATTACACAGATAAACAGGGCTGGGTGGTACAGTCTGACGAGTAATACTATGCAGTCCCCCGGCCCTCGCCCCACCCGAGGCAGGAAGATCCAGATTTTCCTGGGCAGAGGCTGGGGTCTGTTCTGAGGGCAGGAACACTGGTCACTAGGCTGGAGGCCCAAGGAGGAGGACAGTAGGGGGGCCGACCCAGAACCTCAGCTCAGGGCAGAGTATGAGGGTATCAGAGGCCACATAAAGCCTAGTAGGCCTCTGAGGACCTAGCCCAAGACCCCTCCAAAGTGCTTCGAGCCCCCCAGCAATCCTCCTGTTGCTTCCCCACCCCCAGCTGCCATCTTGGCATCCAAAAGACGTGTAAACACTGGGGACACGAGCACAAATGACCACTAGCAGTGGCGGCCAAGGTGACAGCAGCCATCCTGGCCAGGGTGTGGCAGAGGGCAGGTGGTAACACCTGTCCACCGCCTCCCCAGTCTCTGGTGGGAGCACGGGGCGGGGGTGGGCCACTCCCCTGGCAGCTGTGCTCATATCCGGGAGTCCTGGAGGCGGCTGGAGCCGTTACTGCCCACAATGGGGATCTGGGCCTTGTCCGGGTGCAGTGGCTGGACCTCAAACCCGTCTTCGGGAGAGGAGGCTATGGTTGGGGCATAGCGCCCAGTCCGGTGCTCCAGGAGCGCAGGGCCCCAGTCTCTGCTTGGCTTTGTGGCATTTTTCAAACGCTGCACGAGAGGTAGGCAGGGGATACAGCAAGTGGGGTGAGTCAGAAGGGAGCCCGTCAGCCTCTTCTTTCCCCCCTTCCCATTTCACCCGGCTGCTCACCCACCCCAGCCCTCACCTGGAGGAGGGTGTCCCCTTCTGTGCGGCAGAGCTGGAACAGGGCGTAGAGCGGGATGCAGATGACAGAGGACAGGGCCATGAGGAAGCCAATGGCCACAGCCCAACCTGGGTACTGGTAGTGGTTGTAGGTGATTGGCCGGTACTGGATCACCGTGAAGATGAGAATGAACTGCAGGGGTGTGGATGGGAGTGGAGGTGAGGCTGGCCCAGAGGCCTTCCCTCCTAGCAGCATGCCTTCCTCCCCAGCTTCCCAAGCTAGAAAGAGGCATTTGGAGCAGGGCAAGGGCAACTGTCAACGCCTGGGCGGTGGGAGAAGCAGGCAGAACCAGGGGCCCAGGAGCTGCTGTGCAGGTGGAAGGGGAGAGGTGTGTCTTTGCCACAGTCCTGATAACTGACTGGAGAACAGTCAAGCTGCTGCTGCCTTTGGAAAGTTCTGCTTCGAGACTAAAAGTAGCCCTCTACTGCCCTTTGAGGTAAGGCCAAACCCTTTAGGCCTTCACCCTGCAGCATGACCTCAGCTTGTCCTGCTGGCCATATTACTCCATCTTGGTGTTAGTTACACCCAGCACTTCTACCCTCTCCATTTGTTCTGGGGAGTCGTCATCTGTCAAACCCTGTGCCAGCGCCTCCTTCAGGAAGCTATCCAGATTTCCCGTCTCCTGAAGGGCCCCTCAGTGGCACTTCCCATTGGCTGCCCTCAGAGTCACTTTGTTTAATGTTTCTGGTAGACCTGAGAACTCCTGGGACTGTCAGCTGAGTCTCAGGTGCCCAGCACAGTGCGTGGCTCAGCCACACTTGCTGATCTGAACCAATTTGTGCTGAGAGATGGAGGGTAGGATGGGTTGAGGGGAAGGGTCGGGTGGAGCCCTGCTTGGTTCTCGCTGCGGACACAGTGGCTTTCAGCCTGGGGAGGGTTCAAAGGCTAGAAATGGTGACAGGCTGAGGATGTGCTAGGGGCCTCTTCAGAAAAGGTGGATGAGACAGGAGCAGCAACAGAAGATGCTAAAGGAAGCAGTGACTTGGGCCTCTGGCTCCTGGGCCACCCAGAGGGCCTGGGGAGATGATGGGCCTTGGGGTGCTGGCAGGGCCCAGCATCCTCCTCCGGGGACTTCAGCTGCAACCTGGGCTCAAGCTCCTCTGGCCTTCCTTGGGCAAGACCCACTTCTGAACTGGGGGACCCCTGCTGCACGTGATGGGAGCCTATAGCAAGTTTCCTGAAGGGAGCTAGAGCTTGGTCCCTGTGTAGATGAATCCCCTTGTTGTGCTGACAAGGATGGAGTTTCTCCAAGAGCTTTCCAGAGAATATGACTGCCCACAAACAGAGGTGTCCACAGAGCCTGCAGCCCTCCCCCTAGGATGACCTGAGCCCGGCTTCCTGGGCACAGTGGAGGCACTGCCCACTGTTTCCATCTGGAGAAGACACCAGACCTGGCCGAGGCTGCCCAACAGGCCCTTCCCCAGGGTGGCAGTCTGAATGCTGGGGGGCCGAGGTCCCCTCAGGCAGGCCCTGGGCCATGGCACCTGCCCACCCTCCCCAGCCTCCCTCCCCTGACAGCAGGATACTTCCGCTCCTCGGGTTTCAAAGCTGGGCCAGTGGCCAGAGCTGGTGTCTGTGCCAAGCGCAGGAACATCCCACAGCCCATGTGGCGGAGGCCCCAGCCCTCCAGGGGCCTCTTTTTCAGAAACATGAGCCAGAGTGGAAGTCTAGTGCTGAGTTCCCCCTGGCACTTGGGAACTGAACATGACAAGGTGTGACTGCACAGTGTGCCCTTGCCACTAGGTGACCCGGCTGTGACTCAGGTAGCCCTGCCTCTTCTCTCACACACACACACTTCCCACTTCAAACACAAGCAAAATGAGTCGGTTTTTAGCCCATCCTTCCTTCCTACAGTGTGGTTGCTAGTGTCAGTGGCCCAGTGAGCAGCTTCCAAATCAGGCTACCTGCTCCACAATACCGCTCTGCTCCTTGTTAGTTGTGTTATCATGGGTATCACTTAATATCCCTGTGCCTCAGTTTCCTCATCTGTGTAAAATGGGGGTGACAATGATGCCCTGGAGAGTTGGGGTCCACGAGTTAACAGAAAATGTGCAGAAAGTGCCTGGCTCCTTGCCATGGGGGGATTCCTCCTACTGATTCAGCTCTTGGCTGGGAGTTTCCCAGCTGTAGAATGTTAGGAAACGGGGGACTCCCCCTCCTGAGTCACCCACTTCTCTGCCTGGAAGGTTTAGGAAACTACAGAGCTGAGGTCCTGGGGCTGCTTCTGGAACATTCCCACATTCACATTGGCCCCACAAATCCACGCTCCTCAGGCACCTCTCTCCCCCATGAGGCGTTGGGGGTGAGAGAGAGGCAGACAGAGGAAACGCTGATACCAACGACTCCTGCAGCGGCCCCTGGGGAAGCTGGGCAGGGGACCGGCTCACTGGGGTGTGCCAGCCACTGTCTCCTCTGAGCCTGGGCAGTGTCTTCAGTCAAGTACGGGGCTCATTGTCTCCCCTCCCCGACCCGAGGTGGGGGCCCGGTGGCTGAGTGCTCACTCGCCCATCTCGCCCTGTCCAACCTCCCTCAGACCCCTGGAGGCCAGAGTTGGGGGCAGGGAGCTCTGGCCAGGTGGGTGGGCTCCTGCTCTCCCTCCGCTGGTTCCCATGAGAAGGACTCTGAGTGGAGGAACAGGACAGGGAGGGAGGGCCCGAGGAACTTACGAAGATGATAGCTGGGGAGACGAAGCGCCAGCAGATCTGGAAGAAGAGGGGTGGTGGGAACCCCAGCATCATCTGGATGTCCTGGAAGTAGTTCCGGTGCCCTGGAGAGAGGGGGGTCAGCAGGCCCAGCAGGACGGCCGGGCCAGGACACACGAGGCCTTGGAGGTGCGGCGCTTACCGTAGATGTACATGATGGACACACACATGATACAGGAGATGACCACCAAGGAGAAGCTGGCCGCGTAGTTGTCCATCAGCAGCAGCCAATAGATGCCTGCCTGTGGGCCAGCGGGCAGCTGAGCGGGCGTCCACGGCCCAGGCTCGCCACCTGTTCCCCAGGGCAAGCGCAGCCCGACCTGTGCCCCACTCGGTCCTTACCTGGCTGGTGAGGGGGATGCCCAGCAGGAAGCCAGCCACAGCCACGGCCAAGGTCACGTAGGTCTTCTTCTGCAGGATCCACTCATTCCCCACCTCATCCACGATGGCCGTGACCAGTGTCTCGAGGAGGCAGAACTGCAGGGCACAGCTGTCAGAGCAGGGACTGACAGCTGCCCTGCTGCTCCCTCCCCGACCACCGGCCCGGTCCAGCCCTCGTACCTGAGTGCCCAGCCCCAGCAAGATAAGCATGAAGAAGAAGAGCAGGGACCAGAGCGGGGAGATGGGCAGCAGGGTGAGGGCCTCGGGGTAAGCCACGAAGGCCAGGCCAGGGCCATGGTCTGCCACGCGGGACACGTCCACACCCAGGTGATTGGCCATGAAGCCGAGGATGGAGAAGATGACGAAGCCAGCATAGACGCTGGTGGCACAGTTGGTGATGCTGATGATGACACTGTCTCTAAGGGGGGGAAAAACAGTTCAGGAGGGCCAGCTTACTTCCTTCATCCTGATTTGAACCAAGAGAAGGCATGGAGACAGGCAAAGTTCTAGAAACAAAGGTGCCCTCCCACACACACTTTTTCTAGTCTACTCTGGACCATTTATTTATTTATTTATTTGTTTGTTTGTTTATTTATTTATTTATTTATTTTGCAGTACTGGGGATTGAACCCAGGGACATTCTACCTCCAAGCTACACCCCTAGTCCTATTTTTTATTTTTGAAACAGGGTCTCACTAAGTAGCTGAGGCTGGCCGCAAACCTGGATCCTCTTGTCTCAGCCTCCCAAGTACTGGGATTACAAAGTGTGCACCACCACGCCTGGCTTTACTCTGGACATTTTAAAGTAAATCTGGAGCCAGGTGTCCTTACACACACCTTTTTTTTTTTTTTTTTGCAGTACTGGGAATTGAACTCAGGGGCGTTCTACCTACGAGCCATATCCCCAACCTTATTTTTTATTCTTTATTTTGAAACTGAGTCTCACTAAGTTGCCGAGTGCCTACTAGGTAGCTGAGGCTAGCCGAGAACCCGGATCCTCCGGTCTCAGCCTCCCAAATGCTGGGATTACAAGCGTGCGCCACCACGCCTGGCTCTTACACACACCTTTAATCAGAGTACTTGGGAGGCTGAGACTGAAGGATCAATGGCTCAAGACCAGCCTTAGCAACTTAGCGAGACTCTCATTAGCAACCTAACAAGACCGTTTCAATTTTTTTTTTTTCTTATGTATGGCACTGGGGATTGAACCCAGAGGTATTCTACCTCCGAGCTACATCTCCAATCCAATTTTATTTCTTATTTGGAAACAGGGTCTTGCTAGGTTGAAGAGAGTCTCATTGCTTCCTTAGGCTGTCCTCGAACCTGCGAGATCCTCTTGTTTCAGCCTCCCAAGTACTGGAATTACAACCACATGTGCCACCACATCCGGCTCTCAATTTTTTAAAAAATTGAAAGAAAAAAAAAAAAAGCTAGGCGTGGTGGTGCACACTTGTAATCCTAGTACTTGGGAGGCTGAGACAGGAGGATTGTAAGTGTGCGGCCAGCCTCAGCTTTTTTTTTTTTTTTTTTGCAGTACTGGGGGTTGAACTCAGGGGCATTCTACCTCCAAGCTATACCCCCAGCCCTATTTTTTTTTATTCTTTATTTTGAAACCGAGTCTCACTAAGTTGCGGAGTGCCTCTGGGCCAGTACCAGAAAAAATAAAAATATAATAAAGTCAGTCCCAGCTTTGGCTTTGGAGTTTCACAGGGCGCTGGGACATGGTTACCCCCATCCCTCCTTCCTCTCCAGCCGAAGCTCCTTTCCCCATTCTCAAGACTTGATCCGAATTCTCAGGACCCCAAGGATCTGCATGGAAGGGTGGCCCTGGTGGGCAGGAGGCTGCACCCGAGTGGGTGGGTCTGGCAGGCTGCGGGCGGGTGGGCATGGCAGGCAGCCTCACCGGTAACAGTTGTTGTGGAACTTGTTGTAGGACGCCATGGTGATGAGCCCGCCCCACGCGCAGCCCAGCGAGTAGAAGATCTGGGAGGCGGCGTCACCCCACACCTGCAGGGAGGCGGGAGGGCTGTGGTGAGAGGCGGGTCCTCCCGGCCCTCCCCAACCTCCCCGCCCTGGAGGCTCCCCCTCCACATCCCACCTTGGCCTCCAGGATCTTGTCCCACTGCGGGGTCACGTAGTACATGATACCCTTGAAGGCTCCTTCCAGGGTCACTCCACGCACAAACAGGATGGTCAGCACCACATAGGGGAACGTGGCCGTGAAGTACACCACCTAGGGGCAAGATGGCCATGGACTCCTCTGGGCGCTTTCCCACTCTGGCTGCACCGCCCTGGCCCTAGCCACATTTTTTTTTTCTTGTATTGGGGATTGAACCCAAGGGCATTCTACCTCCAAGCTATACCCCCAGCCTTTTTTTTTAAACAAGGTCTTACTAAGTTGCTGAGGGTCTCATTAAGTTGCTGAGGCTGTCCTCCAACCTTTGAGATTCTCTTGTCATAGCCTCCCAAGTACTGGGATTACAGACGTGCACCACCATGCCTGGTTCCCCAGCCACCTTTGGTCCTCGGGTCCCTCTTCCCCTCCCATGACCCTCCGTCACCCACTCTCCCACATCCCCCCACAACCCAGGCAGGGGAGGCAGGGTCTTTTGGGGGTGGGAACAGACCCTGCCTGGGGATGGGTACTTGCTTTCCCTGAAGACTTGACCCCTCGGATGAGGCAGAGAAAGACGACCACCCAGGAGACACCGAGGCAGCCGAGGAGGGGCAGCCGCACCTCCCCGAAGTTCCCAATGTCATCGGACAGCTTCAGCACGTAGAGCCTGGGGAAGGGGAGACCGTCACTGAGGGCCAGCTTCTGCTGCCCCGAAACATAGCTCCAAGGTCCAGGCCCTCCTTTGTCTGCCACAGCTCCTGGGGCCTCACACAAGTCCACTGCCCTGCAGCCTGTCCTCAGGCCACACCCTAGGGCTGGGCAAGTCTCCTCTTTGGGGTGTGTGCGTGGGTGTCTCTTAGTCCCTGCCTGGACGTTCCTTAGTTCATTCTCATCCTCCCTCCCTCCCTCCCTCCCTCTCTCCCTTCCTCTCCAGGGGCATCATTCTACCTCCAAGCTACACCCTCAGCACTTCTGGTTTTATTTTTTTCAAATAGGGTCTTGCCGGGCGTGGTGGCGCACGCTTGTAATCCCAGCATTCGGGAGGCTGAGACCGGAGGATCCGGGTTCGTAGCCAGCCTCAGCTACCTAGTGAGGCACTCCACAACTTAGTGAGACTCGGTTTCAAAATAAAGAATAAAAAATAGGGCTGGGGATGTAGCTCGGAGGTAGAATGCCCCTGAGTTCCATCCCCAGTACCGCAAAAAAAAAAAAAAAAAAAAAA